>JAKKZJ010000026.1:16240804-16264913 GCA_033441845.1 Pangasius mekongensis | reverse complement strand
CTTGTGCAGAGGATTCCAGCTTTTCTTTGTAGAAGACAGTCTTAGCAGAAGTCACTTCAGATGAAAATTTGGACAGAAGAGCACAGTAAGAGACAAGATCTGTGTCGAGTTGCGATTTCTTCCACTTCCTCTCTGCTGTTCTTAATTCTCTCCGGTTACTGCATAACACATCTGATAGCCAAGGAGCCGGGTTGGAAATCTTCCTGGGTTTAGAGGATAGATAGATACTTTTTTGATCCCGAGGGAAATTCTTGGACGGAGCTACTGGAAGGGCTGCCACTCGCGTCGGCGCCAAGAGACACAGAGATAGAGGACAGAGATAGAGGACAGAGGAGGTCCATGGAGGTCCACCCTTATATACTGTACAGTCACTGATTAGAGCAAAGTTCTGCATTTAAAACACATTTTCTCCTGTCACTCACATTATCCTTTAGATGGCAGCAGCAACTTAGAAAAACTCATAATGAATGCCATCATACTGTCAGTAGTCACAGTTAACATAGGAATGAATGACATGACTTTCAAGGAGCAGAAGCTCTTTACTGAGCACAGAACTTTAGGCTATATGAATATGTGAAGGTGTTTTCTTAGAGTAGCACCATAAATATCTACAGTCCAGTCAAATTATTCCTGTCTGCCTCTCATTAGTTATGTTTGTATTCTTGCGTGAAGAACACTGCAGTGTTCTCTCATGATTTGTTCCTGTACACACTTTGTGCTCTAGAGGTCAGTAGAGGCCTTCAGTCTCAGACCATTAAACACTGACAGTGGTGTTGATCTAAGTTTTAGGGTGATACACATCTTCTCACTAACATTCCAGTAAATCCTGGAGTATATGTAGTTATATAAAAATAAATCCTAAATGCAGAGCAATAATATTAAAAGCTGGTACACTTTCTAACCAGAAAAAATATTTAAATGCTCTGTAACTCACCGAAAGCTGCAAAAACCAGTGACATTACAGCTTACCTTGCAGGACACATGCCACTTTAGTGTCAGAAATATGCAAGCATTTTTTCAAGCAATTCGCAAGCATTTCACACATGCACTTCCTGAGGAGTTTGCACCTTGTTTCTCCCGCCAGCTCGAAAGTGGAAGTGGACATGACGTTGCTCTGCTTACACCAGACATAAAGACACTGCACATTCACACAGGCAGAGACAGTGAGGGCGTGTAAGATAACTTACAGAACATTTTTATTACTATTTTCTGAAGTGGAGAGTCCGGAGCATGAAGATCCTCCTCACCTTCTGCCTGATTATAGGTAAGTAAAGGATAATAAAATAATAATATTATGACATCAGGGGCCTCGTCGACATTTAGCCAAAATAAGGACCTACCCTAAAGACTGTGTGTATCTGTGTGGACAGTGAATTTCTTTGATTAACTAATCACCACGATGAAGCAAGATTAGGGCTAGCTCTTTATCAACGCAGTCAGCCTGCAATCTCTTGTCTGTTTTGTTAAACACAAATTAGAATGTTGAGAATTTTTGATGAGTGATTTTGAATCACTGTCCGTGTCAGGTTTCAAGATTTCTGCACTATGGCTTTGATACAAGGCTTGAAAACATGGCGTCCCACTCAATCTATAGAATACAGCAAAATAACAGAAGCAAAAAGGAAAGTTGCTGTTTGCTTGCTGACACATCTGTGATCACAGCTTTTAAAAAGATGGGGGGAAAAATGCACAAACGTCAGTGCTATAGTGTATTCATGGCCTTGGATGACTGACCATTCTCTGTTAGCAAGGACATTAACAATCTCACAGGATAATAGAGCCTTGTTACACAGTACCTAGTAGTCACTATTTTCCATATACATGGAGACATAAACAGAAATGCATAATCTTGTTGCACCCAAAGTTGTCTGTTCTCTGTCTTCGGCACAGTGTGAGCTGAATTTTGGTTTCGTCCAGGAAATTTCATCAAGGTGTTCTTTTGTTTTAATGAACTGTTAACCTTTATCTTGACATCACTCTGCATGAAATGGAGAAGTGTGCATGAGACTGCATAAGATCCAAGCTAGTTTAGAGTCAGATCAGCAGTATGTACCAGCTCAAAGAGGAAAATCCAGACGCTTCTCGGGTAATCCGCAGTTTCAGCTGAGCTGCCAGCTTTTCTGTACAAGTACTTTTTCTTTTTCATTGTTAACCTAAAAAAAAGTATCGATGTAACATGCTGAGAGGTGAGGCAAGATGCAGGCGTGTATATGAAAGCATGTGGGTTATTATGACAAATCCAAACATGATTTGTTGCAGGGCTTGCAGGTGATGAGTCGGCTTGGGGAGTGATGACAGATGTAATTTCCTCGCTCTGATAATTTTGCCACTTTTCTTCACTCACTAGGAGCGTCTTGTGCCTCACACACCGTGTTGCTACATCCTTAGAAGTCGAGGTCTTATGTAAATGCAGTGTGACCTTTATCCACAAATTGTAATCAAAGTCTGTAGCATGGGTCAGAACACAGGCAGGTGAAAACAAGCAGGGATAATCCATACGAGCAAACTGGAAACAAGAGCGAGAGTCAACACCAGAAAACACGAAACATGGAAACTTGGAGCTAAATAAAGCCAAGAGCTGCAGCACGTGCTAAGAGGGGATTTACATGACAGTTGAAGCTGGAAGTGGAATTTCTAGCATGTATTTAGCTGTTGACCTTTGAATTCCATTCAAATACTACTTTTGCGTGACCAACAATGTAGAAAAAAAGCCACTATTTGACA
Organism: Pangasius mekongensis; assembly: GCA_033441845.1. NCBI lineage: Eukaryota > Metazoa > Chordata > Actinopteri > Siluriformes > Pangasiidae > Pangasius > Pangasius mekongensis. Next base: position 16,262,189 of record JAKKZJ010000026.1, on the reverse strand, counting down.
GATGTAAGTGAGTCACCCTTCATCTTTCTAGATGTTGCATAATCATGGAGCAGTGCATTCATTGCTCCATTTAGCTTCATAGAGTTATTACTGCACCTAGTGGTACAAAATGGGAACTCCAACAAGCACTAATAGAGGCCCACTTGGGAGAGATTCATGCTGCCCCATGCTGGGTGGAGGAGTTAATGACAGGGTTACCAGATTAGGCTAGTTTAAAATACTCTGCATCTGCCACGAAAGGTAAAGTGTAAGTGCAGACAGTGGGTAGATGTACAGATCCATTTGTATTGTAAAATAAACAATACAAAAGGTGAGAAAGGAAAAGAGGGATTATGGAGTGGATAATGTCTGTACACTAGAAATACTGCACATGTGAAATACTTGTTTCTCTGTGCAAAGGCTGAGAAAAAGAAGAAAAATGTCTAAATTTTCCCATGCCAGTTTCCTATCATACTCCTGCTATGTGGACTGCTAGTTAGCTTGCTAGTTTATTATGTCTGCAGAAATTAGATTACTGCATACAAGAAAAACAACAACAACAAAAAAAACAATGACAAGAACCCAAGTAAGGGCTGGATGTAATACCAAAGAAAAGTGAATCACTTGTCAACTGAATTTTAAATATCCACGTATAAATCACATGCGGTATAAACACGTCTAATCCAGTCCTTTTTGTTGTGCATTATTCTATGCAATTATTTTCTTTCCAGTTGGTACTGATGCTGTAACTACAGTAACAGGACACAGAGGAAGATCAGTTCAGATTAAATGCCCCTACGACTCTGGATATGAAGAATACAAAAAGTATCTCTGCAGAGGTAAATGTCCCACTGTGGGGTATAACGACATTCCTGTTGAATCTGGATCTGCTGCTAAAGACACCAGATTCTCTCTGTATGACGACACAACAGCCAAAGTCTTCACCGTCAACATCACTGATCTGAGACCAGAGGATGGAGGCACTTACTGGTGTGCGATAGAGCGGACAGGGCGTGATATTTACACAGAGATTCTACTGCTGGTGAAAACGGGTGAGTCATAAATTCATTTATTAGAAACACATTATGAGTGAGAAAGATTACTAAAGCACCATGTACAGTGTAGAATGGGCCTCGTTTATCAAGTTGGATAAGAATAAATTTATTCGCAAACATTTTCACAGCACAACTTACACGGGAAATGTGGCATTCATTAAGATCCAGTTAGTTGTGAAAACATTCATATCCTACAAATCCTGTGTACATTTATGCATAAGGAACCTCGCTAATGTAAATCTTGACAGATTGGCTTCAAAGAGTATGAGTGTCAATGAGATATTTAAATGCGAGTTTATATACAGATTACACGGTCAAGCTTAAATCACTCATTTATTTTAATTACAGACCTATTTAATAAACATTTTGTGAAGATCAATTGCTTCATGCTTATTATTTCAATGAAAGTCCATCCATAAATTAAGATAAATAAGATTAGGGGTTGAATTAGAACAAGGTAATGGTGACCTCTAAAAGAGGAACAGCTAGTGTGTGTCTGTAGCAGCTGACCCGCCGCAGTGGCTGAGCTGCGTTACTGTAAGATTTAGTGCACACTGTGCTTAGAAGGTGCTCTTTTAACATTTAGCAGTCATTTTGTCATTTTCAGCTGTCTGTGAGTTTTTATGGAAGCTTGTGCTGTGAACAAACTTGGACATTTATCAATATACACACTTACGTAGGAAGAAAAGCAAAGCAAAGCTGTCATCTGGCAGAAATGTCCATTTCCGTGTTGCCATGAAAACACTGCTAAACGAGGCTCAGTGCACGGATCTTGAATCTAGAAAATGTGAACCTTTGAGAATTTAAAAAGATTGTAGCATGATCCTGTTTCCATTCTCTCAGATGATCCTGTCATCAGTACTGTCTCACACTCCACACACACCACACACTCTGCTTCAACCCACTCCCTGAGTCCATCAGTAAATGCTGAGACAGCAGGTACGAACTTTTTGCTTGACCTCTTCTTATTCACATTTTTTCTTCATGTCATTCATTGTACCTGCTTTTTTTTTTTTAGGTACTTCACTAAATAGTGATAACCACCCAATTAGTGTTCCTTCATCCCCGGGTAAGTAAAATATCACGTTAGCCTTTTTTAAGATTCTTCTACATGAGAAAGAGAACACACACCCAACCACCACAGGCAGACAGTATCAGCTATGGTTGTGTCAATGTTTTAACCACGTTGCCTTTTGGTTTAGTGGGTGAAAGGAAATTTCTTCAATGATGCAAGCACTATCTCTTAGGCTTGAACGTTTTTGTATTTCCTACAAACCACTGCATTATAGTGGCGTCTAATAGCCTGCAATACATGTTGCGGTCACAAAATACCTGCGATACTGGGAGCAAACTGTTGCTGCTCAATTTATGCCAAAAACAAACAGACAAGCCTTTCTGCAGAATATTGTTCTATATGTCATATATTGCAGATTTTTTTTTACCAAAGGATAAAGGTGAAGAATATCTGTTTCCACAACTATATTGTGACTGTACATGCTCAGGATCTCTGGCCTGGTGCTCAGTCTGTTGGAGGACGTTGAAACCACTTCAGCAATACCGAGCTGCTTGCGAAACCTAAAGCTTCAGCCGCAATGGCATTCTAACTATTAATGTGCTTCCACACATGTGGTATTTATTCCGTTTATATCTATGCCTGGTGTGTTTACCCCCTCAGTGTGGTTTCTCTGAGCAGGTGTGATTTCTACATTTCCTTTTATGAGCTGTGGTCTGAAAATACGCACCATAAACTCAGGCTGCTTTTACCCATGCAGTGTTTAGTCTGTTTGAGTGGAACCCTGTTGTTCTCCACCTCAGTGTGGTTCTTGAATGCAGTGAGGAAGAATCATCTCATCATCTGAATCATCTCAACTGCAGCTGGAACTAAGACATGCCAGGTGTTTTGGGTTACAGCATTTATTGTACACGTGAGGTTGCTAAACTAAGCCATGAGGTGCAAACTGTGCAAAAGTGCAGAGCATTAGTGCTGCAAAAATTCCATCATTTCTGGAGATTCGTTCCGATGAACAAAAAGAGAAAATGAAAGCAACACACAAGATGTTTTAACCTAGTTATTTTTTAGCATTGGATCCATGTTCTCTATGCTCTTTTTTCTTGGTAAAGGTTTGTTTACCTTTTCCAATCAGTTCATTTCTGACCAGTGAATGAAAGAGATTTGCAAGGCCATTTTCAGCTCTACATGCCCCTCAGCCAATGTTTTTTCGGTTCCTTTAGGTGTGAAAGCATGCAAACTAACATCGAGTTTCTATATGAACAAATATTCCAGCCACATCAGGACAGTCATCAACATTCTGAACACCAACCACATCCTCTAAATCTTCAATTTCACTTTACTTACACACACAACACAGATTACAACCTAGTCTACGTTGTGTTTAATTATTCAGACAAAGTCCGAAGGTCTGAATGATTAGAATGTGGTTTAAGTGTGACTTTCACATTATGACTCTGCTTCCCTTCCCAGAATTTCCGACGTTCATGGTCATCATTGCTGTGTCTGTGGTTCTAGTGCTACTTCTCATTGCCCTTTCATTTGCTGTAACTCTACAGAGGAAAAAGAAGACCCAAGGTACCACATACACACATACTGAAATGTTTAATTCACACAACTGTTTAACGTGTTACTAAATAAAGGTTAAAAGGTGCAGCAGTGAGGATATGTGTAAAAAAAAAAAAACAACAACCTTATGTAACTGTTGAATATATAACACTTTGCAACATCAAACATCGAGATGGTGAAAGACACATGAAGTAATAGCACAGGGAAATTCCAAAATTATTGGTGCAATATACAGAAGTACTTCACTGTCTGTAAAGTTTAACGTCAGTGAGACATTACACATGACATGTGACCTTTAAAGCTAAATGCAGACTGTCATTCTGCCAAAATTTGGGGACCTGAGACTATAGCACCCCCTTCAGCCTGGCAACAACATGACACACATTCCCATGGCAAATGTTCCTGTATTCCTGTAGTGCTTCAGTGACATGATTTCCTCGGTGCACGTGATCTGGCAAAAGTATCATATCATGATTTTTACAGACTGAATCATGATCCACAGTTTAATCATGCTGATGATGATTATAGCACTACAAGGAAACATAACCTCAAATAAAAAGAATAACCGAGGCCACTTAGGCCAAAATCCCTTTTCAGACCAATTTTAATAAAGTGCACTTCACAGCAAAATGTAAACAGTTATTTTTTAAAAATGAAAATAATCAAGCACGGATAGCATATCTTCAGTATTTAAAAGTGCACTGAATGGAAAGGTGATCGACAGCTGAGTGAGTGTTTGAATCTATTTGAATATTGAATACATTAGCTGAGTTGGTTTGACAATTATATTGAATATATTATATTTTAATGATAATTTGATGAGTGTAACGATAAGTGTTTCATGTTTCATAGTTGTGGTGTTTATTGAGGATGAAGAATGGCTGTAACATGGCTTGTAGAAATCACTTTTAAACCTCATTTTTAGACCATTTTGATGGGTATTATAACCTTGTCTGGGTAAAATGTCACAGCGCCAGCGAAGTCTTTCCAGTGCTTACTGTTTTTTTTTCTCATAAGTATCTCTCTCTCCATGTCACAGTCTTTGGGGTGCTTTCTTTGTGGTTAAACAAGTCTGTCATGTTTCATGTCATTTCATGTGCTGGTCTTGCCTAATTGTGAGCAATGCTGCTATGTTGCCAAACAAAATGGGGAGAACATGGAAGCTAAGGAACCGCCTACTCTTGGTTATTATTGGTTTGTTTGTGTGTCTGTCAGAGGGAGCTGGATGAGTCAATAGAGTTAACTCTGATTCATGAAACAAATTGGGATGCCAAGTCTGAATGTTTTCACTGCATCTAACTAATTGTGTTTTTAGTATCGTGGTACACATGATCTCTCTGCAAAAACAGATCACGATGCAAAATGGCCATATCGCCACCCGCTAATCAAATGGAGAGCGTTTTTCAGGAGAAATGTTCAGAAATTGGCTTGGTTTTAGTATACATCACTGAGAAAATCTGGAATTATGGATGTTACTATTTTGTCATATGTGAAACAGAGTAAATAAGCATGTGGCTTACTTCTGGTTAATTAAATAGAAATTTCATATAAGGTAAAATTGATCATTTTAAGGGACCATTTAAAAGTGATTTTCTTTCCCCTGTGAAAATTGGAAATTTCCTAGGAATTAGCATACAGCGATTCCCAACTCTAATGTCAAATGATCTTCGCTTATGTGCCAACAAATGACTGATATAACCTGATTTCTCATGATTCTCGCTTTTTGAAGACCTTTTAATCTCATATTAAATCAGTTAACCTGGGAAATAAACATGGTACCTAAAGTTGTTAGCTAGCAATGTGCTAATGTACTAATATGCTCAACTACCATATTACTGATCATATTAAACAGAAGCTAGCTGTAAGCCTAAAAACTGTCTATCTACTCAGTAATAATAATAATAATAATAGAAAATGAAGTTCTGTTATGGATTAATTATTAATTAAACGTTTTAATATATTAATTAGTTAGTTCATGAGTCTCCAGTGTGGATCACAGTGACAGAACAATACTGCTCCCCTAATGGGCAGAAATGGATCTGCATGAATTATACAGTCAAGGAACATTTTTACAAACTACAATCAATACTCTGCTTATATGCATTAAAATAAATAGCTTTCATAATATGATGTGCCATTAAAAAAAAAAAATCACTAAAATGTATTTCCCTCTACTCTTCAGCCTCATCTCCAGCCCATTCTCCACAACGCTCCTCAAACCATCGTGTGGTGAGTTGTGTTTTTCAAAATCAGCTCATTATTGGAACTGATGCTCACCAGTGGACTACACTGAACCCTCTTAACAAAACCAAACAATGTAGCTGTCACATCTGATTTATTACATAATCATAAACATAAATCACCAGAATTACTCACATAGGCATATTAGAATAAATCCTAAGAATATCCAGCATAATGCCATATTTTTTCAGACCTTAGTTTTCACAGAATGAATGCATTTTTATACTTTTTAATATGGCACCTTGATCACAGTTGTCAGACTCCATGTTTTTTTTTTTTCTTGCCCTCAGCTTCCACCTCCAGAAAGCAGATGCCTTTCTAACCCACTTTATTCCACTGCTCAGTTACCCACAATCCCCCCTGACTTTTCCCAAGCTATTTACTCCAACATTGGATTACCCACAGATCCATCTGATTATTCACAAAGCATTTATGCTTCAGTACAACGCCCATCGGATTCTCCTGATCAGGACGTCTACTCCACAGCTCAGTTACCCACAATTCTCTCTGACTCGTCAGCCAGTGATGCTCAGCCGCTGGTTGTGAAATCTGGTGAAAGTCCAGCGTACGCAACAGTGAGTTTTGACTCCTGTGCTAATGGTGCAGATCCAACAGTGATCTTCAAGAACGAGAACGGCTCATGTGACTATGCTACTGTTAACGTTACTTAATGTGGCTAGTTAGCGTACATCATATTGCTAATCATTCTGAGTCATTTGTAATTCGTAGCACCCGTTATATTACCTTAAACCACAGTGCTGTTTAGTTCTCAAATCTGATTAGTCAGAAGGTGTTGATTAATTTTCTATAACAGCAGTATTGACAATAGATAAAAATGTGTGTCATTTTGTATTCTAATATATTAAAAACAAGTGTAATTGTTGGCAAATAGCTGTGGCATGAGAGGAATACAACACCTGGGGCATGCTGTTATGTAAAACCAATAATTATATCTCAACCTGTTTTGCGTCAATCTCCATCCATTTCTCCTCAAATCCCACTGTAGTACTAATACGTGCTCTGGGTGATTAGGGCCCGGAGAACTGCTCCTTTGCCCACAACGGTGAAATTAATACAGCACTGTAACATTAATTCACTTCGCAGATGCTATTATCTGTTAACATTTAATTCCAGTGTCCTATAAGATTATTTTCCCATGTTTTAGTCTGAAAATGATGAAGAATGATGCAAAACAGGTTGAGATGAAATCATTGGTGTTTATTATTATTATCTTTCTAAGTTTCATAAGGAGGATCAATGTAATTCATGAAAGTATTTTCAGTTTTAAAAGTAGGTATTAATTCAGGTATTAGTGCATGATTATTCATGGACTGTTATTGTAAAGTGTTACTCGTCTTTGTTAGCAGGTAAGTGCTGGTAGAAAGGAACCAGTTTCTGAATTACTGAACATTTCAAACATTTCTAGTTTAGTCAAGTAATACGTAAACTACCACCATAACTTACCATCTGGTAATTTGATCAGCTCAGACTGTGTTTCAGCTGGTTGTAGCTGCTCAGACTCCAAGTAACCCTTGCTGCAGACCGGATCCAGCTCCTCCTACCTGGGCAGAGTCAAATAAGAGTCCAAGGGTGAACACAACTCAGAGTGTTTCAGGCTGGATAAGCTTGCTTTTTTATTCCTGTTGTAGAATGTCTTATTGGTTAGGGGTTAGGGTTATAGGAGGAGTTAGATCAGGTCCAGTTCCACCCCTGGACTTTTGGTTCTGCAGTGAGAACTATCTCAGTCAGTAAGTCGATCCCTTGGAGAGAAACTTCACAGAAGCTCATCATATCTCATTTGATAGACAGGTTATGTTCTGACTAGAAAAGACAAGCTCGATTTGTAAAAAGAACCAGAGCAACAGGTCTGATTAGAAGATTATTTCACAGTTTTATTATTTTGCATTGTGTTAAATATTTCCTGATTTGTTTGTGTGTGAGGTTTTTCTTCTCTCTCTCTCTCTCTCTCTCTCTCTCTCTCTCTGTCTCTGTATACAATAATAAAGTGCTCTTTGCGTTCACTTCTCTATACACGACAATAAATGTCTTTTTTTAAGGTTTGCGTTTCATTATAAATACGTAACTCACATATCTGCTTTAGATGTGCTGATACAATCACTGAATGTGAACGTTTCAGTTGCTCTGTGTGGCACCCCACGCCTATGCCCTTGTGTTACAGATGTGTTCATATGTTTAGACTCTGCTCTGAGTCCTGCTCTGAACTCTAAAAATGAATTTAAGAGAACATATCCCCCAACACACACACACACACACACCCTCACCCTCATCACTACGTTCCCTCCACTGGCTTCCTGTAGCTGCTGCATCAGATTTAAAACACCGATGCATGACTACAAAACCAATAATGGACCAGCACCCACCTACCTTAAAGCACTTATCACCCTCTACACTGCACCACGCTCCCTCCGATCCTCTACTGGTCCGACAATCTCTCAGGATACAAGGAAGACCTGCATCAAGACTCTTCTCTGTCCTGGCATCCAGGTGGTGGAAGGAATTTCCTCTGGCTGCCCAAACAGGCGAGTCCCTGGCTGTCTTCAAACGAAGACTAAAGACCTACCTCTTCACCAATCACTTAAATTAGCACTTTGTTAATCTCTTAAGAAATCGCCTTGTCTTGTGTTTTTTTTTTTTTCATACTATATCATCCTCTCCAACAGGGTTTTTAGACTGATGGTACTCGTAGTCCATGAACTAGTGAAGTAGCAGGAGGGTGTGTTTTTAATAGAGACTATAAAGCACTTCTGTCAGTTGCTCTGGATAAGGGCATCTGATAAATGCTGTAAATGTAAATGTAAATATAGGAAATACATCCACACTGCAAACATGAGCAATGGCAGTTTATTCATCCCATTTCTCTACATTTATTATTAACGTATGGAAAAATGTTTAAAAAAAAATGCATGCAACAAAACCAGCAAAAGTTCTCCTATTCAAGCATCACACATTATACGTAGTTAAGTATAATTACGCCTATAGTAACACAACTAAAATAAAACATTGATACACATTGATAAAGGTAAGCATTAATATAATCTAATGAAAAGTACCATATTTCTGCTATAAAACAGTCAGATGAAATGTAGTTACAGTAAAACATAAGTATCTAACACAGCTGTGTATATTTTAGAAACAGCAATTCACACTCCACATCTTCTATAAGGAAAAATATCAGGAGTCAGGACTCTTGACAGTTGATTGGCAGGTAGAGACATCACTCATTTATCTCCTGTATCACAGAGCTGGAAGTTTCGAGTTCAGAACAGTGTGAATTCTCCAGGAAGTTCACTGTGTTGTACTCGTGGCTTTCAGTCGGATCTGCGGGTGGATCCGAGGGATCTGCTGGCGCTTCAGTGATGGTGTTAACACTACATAGTTCTGGATGACATCTCGTGTCTTTAATCTCATCGAAATCCTCTGCAGTATGTTCAAGCTGACAAAATGTTAAAAAAAAACAAAACATTGAATGGAACGAAGGGGCAAATAATACAGATATAAACTATGAGTGAAATGAATGTGCATTTTATATGAAAACGTTGCTAACCTCAGTAGGTGACTCTGAGGCATCAGTGGGTATGTCAACATTGTTGTAAACAGTGTTTAGATCTGTGCGAAGTTTGTAGTCTTTAATCTCCTCATAGTCGTCTGCAGTATGTCCGAGCTAAAGAAAGGGAAAAAAAACGACCAAAGGAATGAAGAGACAAATAATACAGATTATAATTATATATCAAATTTCGTAGAGTTTTGATGTTTGGGAAAGATTTCAGTAAATTTCGTGTGAGGTGTAAAATCACTAACCCTCATTCTAACCACTCAGGGGAACATTTCCTCGTAACAACGAACACCACACTTTATGTTCAAGCCTGTTTTGTGTTTTTTTTTCCCCCCATGAAAGCCTTTGTTAGAAGAAATTTATACCACAGTCCTCCTGAATTCTAGATTCTGATTGGTCAGAAGGCGTTGATTAATTTTCAGCAGCTCTGATAGTAGGTTTATATTAATGCGCTCATTCTAACACGTTATAGCTTCTATAGTAATAGCTAATAAAAAATGGATTTCATTAAAAAAATGATTTGTTAGGGAAAAAAATAATCATTGATATGGTGAAGTTGTCTTTAAGAAAGGTTTATTTCACATTTATGGAAGGAGTCTCCAGTGTCAGTGCATTGTAACAGTCAGAGGTAAAGCTGTCATTTTAAATTTTCTCAAGAACTTATTTCATGTTTTTAATGTTCGTTCCCCACATTAAAATGTAACTATAAATGGATAAAAAGTGTGGTGTTGCTGTTTAACAGACAGAAATAATTGTGCTCTTGGGCAATTTGCTGTGGTATAAAACACCCCATGACGTGCTGTTAGAGGAAAATAATCAACTTTGTGGTGGTAACAGTGAGTCCACTTCATCACCCCACCCCTGTACCAGCACATCCCAAAGCCTTTCCACGTGCTTTTTTATTGACTCTGTGAAAAGCAGCATCTAATTCACAGTCCGGGGGTTAAATCTGTACATGGATCAGAGACTGAAACTGTGTAAATAGATGCAGATGGACAGTGTTTGTACTGTAACTGGCAGCATAATTTACTCTTTTACATAACATCAGGGATTATGAAGCTGAAGCTGAACTGGGAAACTGAAAATATGTTTTGGGCTTGATATTAATATAAACACTATTTCATTTTGGATTTGTGTTTGGGGAAGAATTCTATGGCTGGAAATTCGCACTGCAAGATCAAAATGATGGAAAACAAGAACTAAGATCATAATAGACCAACAATTTAAATCCAGTAACTCTGTAGTCATGTCAGTAATGACTGACAGAAAAAGAAGACAATTTTTGTGACATTGTGCTGAAGAAGTTGTTTTTGTGCTATTGTTTCTTATTTTGTAATGTTTGAAAGAGACGAATGAAGTTTACTAAATAAAGAGAGAGAGAGATATTCTCCGCCCTGTGAATGATCAGAGAGCCGTAACATTAGCTCACCTGTCGGTTATTTAAGTCACCTGTGTTAGACGAGGAACTGTGATCTGTGGAAAACAGCAGAGGAAATGTTCAACTGTGTTCACAATAAACAATAAAACGATAAATGCTCTGCAATCAGAAATATGATGTATGCATGCGGCTGTGGAAGTAATCAGAGTTACCGTGCTTATTTCGTTTCCATTTAAGAAACAAGTAGAGAAGAATAGCAAAGAGCAGAAGAACCACAAAGACTGAGACAACGATGCCCGCAGAGGTACCTGCACCAACATACACAACTAAATCCCAAAAATGCTTTTAAAAATCTGGATGAATTGACAAGACAAAAAAAAAAAGAATTTTGTATTTAAAAAAAAACATCAATGCATGTATATGTATTTTTACCTGATGTATGGGATAAAGATGATGATGATGATGATGATGATGATGATGTCATGGTGTACTTCTTCTGTGTGGTTGGACGAAGGGTTGTGGGCTTTTTGTCTCGCATCTGTAACTATCATGTGATAAAGTGCATGCAGTGTTTTTATATATTTAGAGCTTATATGTACCAAATATAATTTATGTACCAAATATATAGTCTAATTGAGTCAATTAAGTACAGATGAGTACTTGTTTTACATTTTATAAAAAAGCCTGAGGATGTGTCGTGTCTGCTTTCCCATCCTAGATGATACTTGTATCATCATTGCAGCAGACGAAACACTCGTAAGCAGTTTAGTTTGTTGTGTGTCTTAGCTTTAGCTTTGGCGTCACGTTAGAATCGTTACATCCTCTGATGCACAGTAACACAAAGCACACAAGTAAGCGTATCACTTACCTCGGATAAGACAGCTGATAAGAACGAGCAGAGTGTTCGGTTCAAGCTGCAGGCAGGTGCAATCCACTTTACTGCGTTATGCTTTAATCTTGACAAAAAGATTTTCTGGGAACTAAATCGTATTTTACTTCCTCCTCCCTCCCTCTCTCTCTGCCTCTATGTAAATGTGACAGCCTACACTTCTACCTCTCTTCTATATAATAATAATAATAAACAACTTTATTTATATATCACATTTCATACATTTAAAATGCACTGAATTACAATATGTAGTAAAAAAAATACAAGAGAAGAAAATAACCAAACACTCGTCATGAAAAATAGCAATATAGGCAAATAATAGCAAAAAGAAATATCGCTATTAACACTCACTCACTCGCTTTTAGTAAGCGCTTTATCCTGATCAGGGTCACGGTGGATCCGGTGGAACACCAGTGTGAGGTGAGAATACACTCTGGATGGGTCTCCAGTCCTAATCCACCTACTGGCATGTTTTGGGGAAATTGTAGGAAACCCATGAACCCACAGGAAACTCACATGGACACGGAAAGAACATGCAAAACCCCAGACAGACAGTAACCCGACCTCAGGATCGTACCTGAGCTTGGGTTATATTAGAATAACAATTTAAAACTTGCAAAAAAATAAAATCACACTGCAGTGAAAATAATCTAGATGTAATGTACCAGCGAAATTAATGAAAATAATGCGAAACTAGTTCAATGCTAAAATGAAAATGATTTTTTTTTTATTTACTACTTTTTTCAGTGGAGCCTTAAAAGTGGAGAAGTCGAAAGCAGTCTAAAGTTTTTCAGAGACCTCTGTGTATGAAGGTGCTATCAAGAGATTTATAAACTAGTGATAAAATGTTAGTCAATTTTATAGGAAGCAGGCAGCCAGTTTAGTGATGCTGGAACTTCTCTAACAAGGCCTTGTTTTTGATAACATGCTAATATTCTTGCTTCTGCATTTTACACAAGTTGTAGGAAGTCCTGTGAGTGATGCATTGTAATAGTCAAAGTGAGAAAGGACAAAACCCGCATGGCTCAGTTTCTGAGGTAGGGTTTCCCCGGTGCTGTAAAAAAACTGATTGTCATCATCATTATTGTAAACTTTTTATGTCTGTTTGATGTGTTAATTCATTTAAATATCAGAATTATACCTCATACATGCAACATTTGTGATTAATTTCAATCGGATGTGCTGATAGCATAACAATAATAAACAGTAATGGTTACAAAAAGCAGAACAGACTTGTCCTTCTTCACCCACTTCCTCTAGACTTTCTGAAACTTTAACAGGAAGTGCCATAATATCATAGCTACTCAAACTGATCATGCAACAATTCACATGATTTCTATGATTGCTGTGGTTTGTGGATAAATTACAGTGCATGATGGGGAACCAGAGGCATTTTTGGTTAAATCAGAGAGTAAATTAGTGGTAAAACTCAGGGTTAGTGGTTTGTGGGTAAACCAGAGGGGTTTGTGGGTAAACCAGAGGGGATAGTGGGTAAATCAGAGGGGATAGTGGGTAAATCAGAGGGGATAGTGGGTAAATCAGAGGGGATAGTGGGTAAATCAGAGGGGTTTGTGGGTAAACCAGAGGGGATAGTGGGTAAATCAGAGGGGTTTGTGGGTAAATCAGAGGGGCTTGTGGGTAAACCAGAGGGGTTTGTGGGTAAATCAGAGGGGCTTGTGGGTAAATCAGAGGGGTTAGTGGGTAAATTGGAGGGGTTCGTGGGTAAATTGGAGGGGTTAGTGGGTAAATCAGAGGGGTTAGTGGGTAAATCAGAGGGGTTTGTGGGTAAACCAGAGAGGATAGTGGGTAAACCAGAGGGGTATGTGGGAAAATCAGAGGGGATTGTGGGTAAACCAGAGGGGTTTGTGGGTAAATCAGAGGGGTTAGTGGGTAAATCAGACAGGTTAGTGGGTAAATCAGAGGGGTTTGTGGGTAAATTGGAGGGGTTAGTGGGTAAATTGGAGGGGTTAGTGGGTAAATCAACAATTAAAATGTGTGAAAATAATAATAATAATAATAATAATAATAATAATTCTGTTTTGGAAAGCTGGACCATGGGGTTTTGATCAACTATGTATCAGAGGGTGACATAAATAGTAGTGGCCTGTGTGTCCTGAATCTTCTCATAATAGGCAGAGTAGGCACCCTGATGGATAGGTAGATAGAGAGAGAGAGAGAGAGAGAGAGAGAGAGAGAGAGAGAGAGAGATTAGTATGCAGTTAGGGAGCTCATTATGGGGACAATCAATCAATCAATCAATCAATCAATCAATCAATCAATCAATCAATCAGCAAGCAAATCCAACCATCCATTCATCCATCCATCCATCCATCCATCCATCCATTTAATCTCTTTTCCATGCCCCTTACAAAAACAAAAAAAAACCCATAAAGAACCGCTATGTTTTTTTCACCCATTTTGGCAATTTTAACCTTTACATTAAAGCAGGTGGATGAGACTTTTTCTCCTCTCTCTTAATCCCTCTCTTCACTGACCTCTCTGCTCACTGGGTTTCCTCTGTCGGCTGGCGAGGAGGCATCTATCAACACAAAGTTACATGCAGGAATCACCATAATGTCTTCAAATGACAGTTTATAAACTGTATCTTTACCCTGCATCTCACTGTATTACCTGTGGCATGTTCTGAAGTTTGTGTGTTGAGTTACAGAACAAGCCACAGTCACGGTGTGTGTATGTAATATCTGACTTTTTCTAAAACAACAGGACGTGTCTCAAGTAATAACTGCTTAACGAAATTATCTGCCTATTTTCTTTTCTCCAAAATGTCAGGAAAAAAAAACAAGCGTGTATTTATGTGTGTACATGTGTGTGTGTGTGTGTATGTGTGTGGACACGTTTTTATATCATTGCTGATCCCCAGAAGAAATAACCCAGAAAAACCACAGCTTTTTTGTGTGTAAAATAATACCCTTTGCCTTCGTGGACCACAGCTTGTAGAAGATCAGCGTAAATCCTGCGATCAGCAGCAGAGCCACACCGACGTACACGGTGATGATGACGGCCGATGAAGAACCTGGAGCTGCAGGACACAGAAAGATGAACACACACCTGAATCTGACTGTGAGCACAGTATGGAAACATGTATGTTTGTAGAAACATGGTTCTTACAAGGCATGTTTGCAGTTTCTTGATGTCATTAGTGTCCATTGAGGTGTCATTAAATAAAAGGCAGAACACAGATTAATCAGGAATTGCTCAGTAATCACATGCTGCAGTAACTGTATGTGTTTATTAACTTTAGGGACCAAAAGCCTGAGTCTAAGAGTGTGTGAGGGATTTTTTTAATCCTGGTTGCACTGAAGGAATTCGGACCAATCCCCTTCACTCTAGCGGGTGTTATTTTTAACAGGTTAAACAAACTAGTCATTTAAACCACAGCGACGCTAACAAGGTTGAAGCAGTTACTGAAGAAGAATAAACGTGGTAAAGGTGCTGCGCAGCTGGACCACCCAGTACCCTCTCGTGGTTATGATCTTTCTTTGTTCCATGAGCATCGTATCTGATTGTTCTGTTCATTCCCATGTGACCTCCTTAACCTGAGTCCATTAGCAACATTTATTAAAGGAAAATACACCCATTTACAGGTAATACTTGTATTAATCAAGAAATCCATGTCCATTTTAGATGCATGAGAAATCCTATGAAATTTGAATTAAAATAAAAGTGGAATATCCTGTTCACACACGATTTCCTTCAGGTCCTTGAAGGGACGTAACCAGGATCAAAATTTTAGAACTTTACCAGAAATATGTCAGACTTCACATGTAAAAAATTATGTACTACACCAATTGCTAATTTCTGATTTCTGCCCTGACTACAATTAAATATTTTGCTTTACATTTAGCTCTCTCTCTATATCTCTCTCTCTCTCTCTCTCTCTCTCTCTCTATCTCTCTCTATCTCTCTCTGTCTTTCTCCTTCTCCTCACTAAATACTAAAACGACATGAAAAATACCATGTACTCCACAAGTAATGTTGGATACATCAACTCAAGTTACTGCAACTAGCAAGTTGTTTTAGCAATGTTCCAAGTAGTCTACAATACGCTACCATTTGCCCAATTAAACACTCATATTTATATCATACGTTCTCACATAAGCTTAAGCATTCATGTCATAGCCTGGTTAGGCTATATTCTGTGCATTATCTATTTATTATCAAGAGTTTTACGCCTGATAATGTCGCATCTTGTGAGAGTTAAACATAACAGGCGATTAATTCGGTGGAACAGCTCGTGTCCTCCTCAGCTGCTCTGAAGTCCTAACCAGCCTTACCACCAAATCTAGCAAGGTGAGGCCATGTGTATTTTTTGAGTAACTCAGGCTTTTGGACCCAACTATACATCAAATAAAACTTTTCATAAAAACCTTCATAATACCAGATTCTCACCTGTAACCTGAAGCTGCATTTCACTGAAGATGGACACATAAGAAGGCTCATTCTTTACAACTCCACACAGATAAAGTCCTCCATCATCCACCGTCACATTGCTGATGCTCATATTGATGACTTTATCTGTCGAGGAGACGTGAAGAACATACCTGTCTTTGTTTTCATAGTCTGAATACGTGAATATGATGGCGAATATGCTCTGACTGGTCACTTTGTACACACTTCTCATGGCATTTTCATGCCCTTCTGGATATGTACAGCTGAAGCTAACAACGTCTCCAGGATGAGTCGTCTGTGAAAATGACTTTCCATAATACAGACCTGTCAGTCAAGACAAACGAAACAGGTACAACTTTTAAGAATAATGTAGCTGTGATGCAATTAATGAGTTAAACTTTCTTCTTTCAGACCATTTTAGGAGAAGAATGACTAAAGCAAAGTTACCGTTACCCCCCCAAAGTTGATTATGTTCCTAATACAGCGCATCCCTAAATGATTTCCTTTCAACAATTTGCCAACAATTAAAATCTGTAATCATTAAACAATGATGCGTCGTTCTTTCCATCCCTTTATAGTTACATTTAATGCCGTGGAACACCTCTTTGTCTTTTAATAAGACAAAAACACAGCTTATCATGAAACCAAGAAACTGCAAAGCGTAAACTCCTCTGTTCTGAAGACGTCAGAAAACATAAACATAAAACATAAACCTACAGCTTCACCTCTGACTGTTACAAAGCGCTGACACTGGAGACTCCTTCCATACATGTTACATAAACATCACCTTACAGACAACTTCAACATATCAACAACTGCATGTTTTTTTAATCTGTTTATGTGCAGCTTCCTCTGTTACACGTCCCCGTGAATGAACTGTTACTATAGAAACGTTAACGCATTAGAACGAGTGCATTGATATAAACCTCTGATTTGTAGCTGCACTAATGTCAGAGCCGCTGTTATAGAAAACTAAATTCTGACCAATCACAATCTAGAAGTCAACAGTGCTGTGGTGTAATTAAAATAATTCAAATAGACCTAGTTTTAAAATACAGCATCTCACCATGTTTCACATCCAGCTCCACGTTTAACCGATTTTCATTCTGGTCTTCCACTCCACATCTGTAGTTTCCTCCATCCTCCTGGCTTAAATTTCTAATGAGCACGCTGTAAACTCCAGCCGGAATTTCATCCACGGCAAAGAATTTGCCTTTAAGATGCCAGTTTTCCTCTGTCTGAGAAAAGATGTTTTTGCAGTTCCTTTCTTTGATCTTACAGAAGTATTTTGTGTGATTGTTGTATTTTTGAGGATTATATTTATAATTTATAATGACACTTCCTCCTTCATATCCTGTTACTTTAACATCTTCTTCACAGCCAACTTGAGCTGTGAAATAGAATAAAGTTCCTCTTTTAGACTCTCCTGATATAAAACATGGGGCATTACATCAGACAAAGCAGAGACTTTATTCTGTATGTCATTTATTAAACATATCTTAATCTTAAATTGCAACAGAACTATGAACTATGAACTACACCTCACACTTTTTGATAAAAGTAGAATATCTGACCTGAAATCAGGTACAAGGTGAAAATGAGAAGCATGTTTATCTTTCTCCTGTTTCTAACCCACAAGTCCAGATGGTTTGTGCTCAAAATTCACAAAAAAAAAAAAAAAATTAAGAAGATTAAAAAGTCAGTATGGTCCTGCAGTCACTCAGAGAGACTGAAATGCTTCCTGTGCAGTTGAAGTGTTTTTCTCAATCTCTTAATGTCAGCACCGCCCTTTTCCCTAAGCCCTACTTTCACTTACTCTCTCGTCCTCTTGAACGTTTGTGGTCACTTCTCTCTTTTTACAATTTATAACTATATGCTATTTCTCTACTTGCCACTGTAGACCTACAGGTAGGAGGCCCAGCTGCCCAACGGTGTTAGAATTAATACTAAACTGAGTTTAGTTGTAAAATGATTATTATAATACAGTATTATTACTGGGCCAACAGAGGGCCAGCATCTTTTTTTTTTTTTAACATTTTTTTAAACCTCATTTCTGCTGCCTGTACTGACAACCTTTATAGAGACTTTAAGCAAAGCAACTAAACCTAATAGGTGTTCATGCCGTAGCCATAGAAATCAAATTCACTAACAACAGCTCTAATGTTTTGGCAGAACAGAGTGTTTGACAGTCTTTCTGGGCTATAAAAAAGTTATTTTAAAAAGCAATACAAGAATTGCTTTATATATTACAAGACAAGCTAATCTCAGATGAAGCGGTTATCACTGTTGTGCAGTATGGATCTCTGGTGTTGTTACAAGCAGGGGCTGACATACACCATATAGCCAAAAGTATGTGGACACCTGACCGTCAGACACATACAGTATGTGCCTCTTCCCCAAACTGTTACCACAATGTTTAAAGCACACAGTTGTATAGAACGTCTCTGTATGCTGTAGCTTTACAGTTTCCCTTCACTGGAACTAAGAGGCCCAAACCTGCTCCAGCATGACGACGCCCCTGTGCACAAAGCGAGCTCCAAGAAGACACGAGTGATCAAATTCAGAACAAAGCATCTATGTTTGACCATTGGAGAGATTCACCATGAAATAATCTCCTTTTACCTTCTTGAGTTCTCCAGGGAACCCCTGATCCTAGGATACCACTGGTTGCTGCTTCACAACCCTCAATTTTCTTGGATCTCTGGGACTCTATTTCATTGGGGTCCTGCATGTAAGGAATCCTGCATCCTCATCCAATCTGCCTGCGTCCCCTGTGGCTGGACTCAAGGGACCCTTGGAGCACTTGAAGAGGTGGTTGCCTGTTCTTTGAATAATCCATT
This sequence comes from Pangasius mekongensis, assembly GCA_033441845.1. Taxonomy (NCBI): domain Eukaryota; kingdom Metazoa; phylum Chordata; class Actinopteri; order Siluriformes; family Pangasiidae; genus Pangasius; species Pangasius mekongensis. The sequence continues at coordinate 16,243,245 of JAKKZJ010000026.1, read as the reverse complement.
AGATTTGACACTTTTGCCCCTTGAAAACCATGACTTGAGAGAAGCAAACAGTGTGCTACCGAGCTGCCCCTCATAGGCCCTATGATTGTGCTATTGACGTCCTCCCTGGCAAACTAGAGGTCATCTATATTCCCTATCTGACCCAGATACTGAGGTCATGCATGAATATATATATCTAGGATGCTTTAAAGACTGGCTTTATTCACCCCTCTACTTCACCTGTTAGTGCTGGTTTCTTTCTTGTTCCAAAAAAAGATGGTGGTCTTCGTCCCTGAATAGACTATCATGGGCTTAACAAGATTACGGAGAATAAGAATTTCTACCCTCTTCCCCGATGTCATCTGCATTGAAGCTTCAGAAAGCTTCAAAACTATGATTTGCGTAGTGCATACAACTTGGTATGCACCAGAGAGGGTGATGAATGGAAGACCACTTTCAGTACCTCAACTGGCCACTGGAAATGCCAGGGCATGCCCTTTGTATTAGCAAATGCCCCAGCAGTATTTCAGGCCTTCATCAATGATGTTATGCCAAAGATATTGAATCTCTTTGTGTTTGTTTATCTAGATGATACTGGCCTTCTCAAACTCTCTACAGGAACACATTCAGCCTGTCCAGCAAGTTCTGAATAAGCTACTCGAGAGTCAACTTTTCGTTAAACTTGAAAAATGTGAGATCCATTGTCCCAAGTCTCATTTTTAGGTTATGTTGTTTCTCAAGAAGGCGTCCAGATGGAGCCAGGGAAGGTATCAGCCATCACCAACTGGCCCCAGCCCAAAACACTGAAGCAAGTATAGAGATTTCTTGGCTTTGCAAATTTCTACAGGAGGTTCATTCGTGAACTTCAGCACAACTGCGGCACCTTTTTCTGCTCTATATCCAAGCTGACCTTATTTTTAGGCCTACATGTTTTTAATGCATATATTTAGTTGCATATAAATAAAACAAGATCCTGTAAGTGATTCACAATTTAAAAAAAAGGTCTTTGGGTCACAAATATTTCAAAAATGCAGAACCTCACTTCTCTTGTTGTTTATTTGTGGAGCAAAATGAAGCAATTTTGTTGACAATTTACAAAACCTTTCATTATTATTTTGATACACACAAACCATCAAATCACATTTGATTTGGCCAAACACTGTTGTACTGTAATTCACTATAAAATATTTATAGATTTATAGATAAAAGATTTAGTTTAGAAGCAAAGGATTAACATAGCATCTAAGTGTTATCAGTGCTGCTGTACAGTAGCGTAGACATCATGTGACTCCTCTGAGAAAGCAGAAGTGTCATTAAGCACATGTGATCTCTGCTCAAAGCAGACTTCAGAATAGAGTAGGGAAATGGATTGTGTTGAAGTGATATGTGGTGTATAACTCTGAGGTTGTGGACAGGTTGGAGAGTGTGGAATAACAGCATACATCACTGCTTCAGGATGTTGAAGTTGGGTTTCTCCAGAGCAGCCCTGGATTGCTGCAGGTTCGCTGTGGGATGGAGGAGAGCGAGTCCGGGTTCGACTCGATGTTGGAGTAGCATAGATGGTGGAATCTGGGCTCTGGATAGTGGCTAAAGAGGTGCTGTTTGTTGGGAGGATTTTGTCGTTCATACAGATGTCCTGTAATGAATAAAAGGAAAATGAATAAAAGATACGTGTGTAACAAATAAATGCTTCATAAAATGTGTGTTACCGAAGCATGTAACACAATATCACTAGCGATATCTATATTTGGTATTATTTTTAATTATATCTGCATGTGATATTTTCTGGTTCTATTTCCCAAAATTTAAACCACAACAACCCACATGAATGTAAAATCCTCTTGCTCATGCAACATTTTTGTTTGGATCCCAAATGGCCCGTGAAGTATTCTGGCAAGTTTCCTAAAAATAAACCTAACAGCACACCTCTTATTAATATCTGTATTTGTACCTGTTTAGAACACATTATCTGTTCAAATAATGTTCTCACACACACACACACACAGACACACACACACACACACACACACACACACACACACAGAGTGACCTTATCCACTTACCACATCAGGTTCTGTGTGATTTCCAGACTGTGTGGAGGCTACGGGACACAAAACAGCTTGTCTTTAAATCAAAACACATTTACGTAACAAATGTAGAATAATTGAGTGTGTTTACTTGCTTTACCACCTGCTTTTGCCTTGTTGTTCTTCATAATGAAGAATATAGCACTTGTAATCCCACACAGCAGCATAACTACAGCCAGAGAGACTCCAAGATACACAGATTTATCTGGAGAAATGATTTAACAAATGGAAATGTGATGCACAGGCGTGAATGCAAATGTGTACATGCATTTGATGCTGTTTATCATGACATGACGACGCCCCTGCGCACAAAGCGAGCTCCATGAAGACATGGTGTGTGAAGGTTGGAGTGGAAGAACTCGAGTGTCCTGCACA
>JAKKZJ010000026.1:16215530-16235730 GCA_033441845.1 Pangasius mekongensis | reverse complement strand
GATGGGCAGGGGCTGATGGGTAACGTAGTCCTGACAGGTATCTGTACTTCATTAAAGTATTGCATTTTAACTTTTCAAAGCAAACTTTTACTCCGTTACTTTCTGCAGCGCGACCATCGTTACTTATCGCTCTGAAGTAAGAGAACACTGGATTGGCTAGAATATCTGAATACGACACCCTCTGAGGTACAGAGAATCTCCTTTGAGGAAACCGTTTCTGCTGTGTTTAATAAATTTTAATGTTTGCCAGTTTTTCTAAAGCCCTAAACTTTTGTTTTGGTCTGCTGTCAGAGAGGTGTCTAGAAACTGAGCACCAAAATAATGATTTTTGATCAGAAATCAGGTACATTTGTACTCTAACTAAAGTACTAATGTATACAGAAGACTTTTACTTGAGGAGAATTTTACCGAAGGTATCTTTACTTTCACTCAAGCGCAGGATTTTTGTACTTTGTCCATCACTAGTAAATACTTTATCTCATTTAAGAAGAAGATCTACAGAGGAGAGATTATCCAACACTCTGTGTAGTCGGTCATGTAGAGAATGTGTAACTGTCCCTACTCATGTAGACGTTCTCTCATCATGTGTGTCCTGTTTAGGTGGCACAACATTTGTGTAATCAGAATTACTGTCAGTTTTGGGAGCGATGATTACAGAGTAGATTGGACTTTGGTTATTAACGACTCCTTGTACAGTTGAATATGTATCACTGTATCCCATGGAATGATTGACATCTCCAGCATCTGGAAATTCTACATGGCAGTATTTTGGTTCTCTGAGGTTCTCAGTGGGGTCACTGTGCAGTCTCGTACTACAGGACACATGATTGGTTGGCAAAGCGTTAATAAGATGTGGTTCTTGCTTCTGATTGGTTACTGTGGTGTATATTGTCTTGCATGCTGGATAAGGATGAGGACTGGATATTACGTCTGGGGTTTCTGAGGCATTCTCTTCTGCAGGATTGCTGCGCTGTATCTCATCATATACGCAGACGTCCTGAAATGATGCAAAGGTTAAAAAAAAAACTGTGTCTGCATCTTTTTAAAGTGATTTTATAAAGTAAATAAATACATACAAACCTTCGTATTCTCTGTTGAATTGGGCCAAGTCATGCCTTGTGGGGAGAGAGAGAGAGAGAGAGAGAGAGAGAGAGAGAGAGAGAGAGATCAAGACACCTCGATTCAGTTGTTTTTAACTTATGAAGATGATTATTCTGTACCTGCACTGCCTTTATTTACTCTGCATTTGGAGACACAGGAAATGACTGACAACACCAGCAGTGCTGCACCAAAAGCCCCTCCAACATAGGTAAAGATGCCTGTATATTAAATAAATAAATAAATAAACAAACAAATAAATAAGTAGTATATTTAATTTACTTTAACGAAGTAAGAAGCAGTTTGCTTCCTTGTTGTGAGTGATATCGTCACAGCAGCACTGTGTTACTCGGGTGTGGTTCTTGCCTCTGATTGGATATTGTGGGGTTTTTGTCTTGCATGCTGTGTGAGGATTAGGACGTGACCTTGTGCTGGGGTTTCACCCTTAATCAGCGGTGAACAAATCTCAAATTCATCAGTAAGCCCACCAGACAAGTGGAAGCTCCAGTGTGCTTGCAGTCCCATGGTTTGGTTGCCTGGAAACCTCACTGACTCGGCTAAAAAAGTGGTAGCGAATGCAATGTAATGATGCACTGGCGAGTTAATTAGATTGTATCCGTAGTCCTTTTTTTCTTTTCCCATTTTCTCCCTAATTTGGTTTCGCAGATCCACTCCCCAGCCCCTGTACCCCCCCGACTGCTAGCCTGAGGTGGTGTGTAGAGCCGCAAGAGGCCGGATTACTGAGTATCGCTCTCTATAGTTACGTCATTGAAGTCCATCACAGCACATAAAAATAGCAGCCGTAAAATAAGGTTTCTATCTTTTGTATGAGAAAATAATCACAGCATAGTGTGTATATACGGCATTTTAGTCAAAGACGTGTTTTTAAGAAATAAATAAATAAAAATATATTTAAAAAGTACAAAGATACATGTAGACTACTTATTTGATAATTGGTGCTTACCTGAGAGTGACTGAAGCTTTGTAGGTTGAGTGGGTCTCACTGCTGTTCTTCCTGTTCACACACACACACACACACACACACACACACACACACACACACACTTTCAGACACAAAAATGAAACATCTACCAACAAAGATAGATCTGCACTGTAACTATGTCATTAAATATTCTGAGAAACATACCAGATGCTAAATTTAATGAAATGAGAGCTGAAATTCAGATTTTTAGCTACAAGAAGTATATTTCATTAAACTTAACTGTACATTTATCAAACAATTCAATTAATCAGGTTTTAATCAAGAAGTTATCAAATATGGATATTAAATATGTAAACAATGAAGCAGCGCTTATATTTTTATCACAGAAGAGCTGAAAAATGGCTCGAAGCATTTCTTCTTTTTTTCCCGATTGAAGAGAAGTTTAGAGAATGAGCTAGCGCCAGAATCAGACATTGCTCTGTGTTCATGGATATTTACAAGCATAAAAAAATATCCTCAGTATTGATGAGCCACGCTGTGCATTCATTTCTGCTTTTTGTTTTTCTGCGCGTATTTTTTCACGTCTTTTGTTTTGCCCCTTGCCTGAAAGTGACTGAGACGCCGTGGGCTGAGCACCGCTTCCTGTGCTGTCTGTTGCACTTCCTGTTCTGTTCGATACCGCTGAAATGGGCCTTTCTGTTCATAACACACACAATTCAGCATCAGATCTCCACTAACACACACGCACACATTATAGATCAGCATCTTTCTAGCGTTGTGAGGTGCTACATTTTGATATTGATTTCATACAGATCATTTTTAAGATTGTGGTGTATTTGCATTTTTTCCCCCCATAGCATAGGGTGTGCTCATAAACTGGCTCTCACATATTCACAGCTACACTTTCACACATTACTGCTCAGTGTGTAGCACACAGCCGTGACTTCCCTTTGAATGTGCTTTAACTTGCCACATGGTAGAGAAAGGTGCAGCACATGAGCAGCTTGCAATAACATTTTTTCTCCCAGAGACACTGAAATTCAAGATCTTACTTTTACTTACTTAATTTTTTTAAATTAATGAATGAAACAACATGCTTTTATCCATTTTTAGTTACAGTTACACGTGGAACATCTGTGAAACAAGTTAGTTCCTGTTCTCACTTATAGCAGCCTCGTTTCTTTTATTGTTATATTGTATGTCGTATATATTGTATATTTTATATTGTATTTTATAAGTTATATTGTTATGTTATTGAGAAACGTAAGCTCCTCAGTCCTGAAGACTTCAGCAAAAATCTACAGCAGAATCACTTACCTTTATTAGGGGAAGTGGAGATGGTGGGCCGTAACGTAGGTAAATGTTGCTTTTGAGCTGAAACAAATAGATCAACCAGTTTATTCACACAATCAGAATGAAACCGAAATCTACATAATCATCATCGAAAGGTAGATAATTAACATCGAAATGTAGAAGTTTAACCCATACCCTTCATCACAGCCAGATGGACTACGGTAAACGGGTCTTGTCCTGTTATTTCAACTCCACAGCCGTACGGTCCTGCATCGCTTATGCTCAGGTCATTCATGGTCACCACAAACATCTTCTTCTCAGTGTTGTCATGCAGAGACAGTCTTCCTTCAAACATCCACGCTTTCTGACCGTCGGTTCTTAGAAGAGTCTTACAGTCTTTAAAAATTCCTTTACAGAAGTATTTGGGATACGTTTTATATCGTGCAGTGTAAGGACACCGGATGACCGCAGCATTGCCTTCACTTCCTGTCTCATAGACATAAAAAATAAAATAAAATAAATGGTAACTCATTATCTTATGCAATGATCCTTTCTTTCTTTTTTTTTTTTTTAACAGCTAGGATTAATTTAAGGTACTGGAAATTGACACTGATTGGTTGAGCAATCTTTGCAAAGAAAACTTCAAAAATCTTAACATCTTACCAGCCAGCAAGATGAACGAGGTGCTAAAACATTTCTTCATCTCCACAGCGCACGACTGAAACCCGAGGTTCCTCAAATGTTTTTAAGACTGAGTGAAAGTGGCTTAACAGAATAACATTCTCTCACTGCTGTGCACTGCCACGTGTGTGTGTGTGTGTGTGTGTGTGTGTGAGGTAGGATGTGGTTTTGAGCTGGTCACTGTTGCCTCTCACATCCTCTCTACTACACTTTATAACTTATATTAATCACTGACTATAATCAATAACTGCAAACTTTATGTAAAAATTCAAAACAGGGCAATTTATTGGTGTCTTTCTGTTCACCTGTCTGTCTCTTTTTCTGTCTGTCTGTCTGTCTGTCTGGCTCTCTCTCTACTTTCCCAGATGTTGCATTTAACATGTGGAAATCCACACAATCCAACATGTGGAAATCCACACAATAATACCAGCTTAGTGGATTTTCTCCTCTAACACATCATACTCATACTCATATGATAAAGAGCAGATTTTAGCAGAATCTTTGTTGCCATCTGCTGTCCAATATGGAAACCAAGAGCAACAAGAAAAAAATGACCTGTTATTTATCTTTATCTCCTTCCAGTGTGTTGAATCGCATTTCTTCCTTTGAGAAACATTTAGTTTAACTCAGTTAAGAAGTTGTGTTTTTATACTGAAAAGCTGCACGGACGTTTCTGAAGCTGGAGGATGTCCAGGGCAGTGATGCTGATAGCACAGATGAGCTCTACTCCTTGTTTGTGTTTACAGTCGGATCAATGTATTCTGATTTGCAGAACATGAGCCCTGTGCAAGTTTTTATCACTTATACTGTACTTGAACGATAAAAGAGGTGGTAGTGCTGAAGTGTAATGAAGAGAGTTGTAAGTGCACAGATGTAAGCGAGTTAGGAGCCTCTGATTGGCTGCAGGAGTGATCCAAAACCCTGCAGTATATGTCTTTGCCCCCTGTTCATTGCTTCTCTGACTAACCCATTCTGTACCCACTCACTGATGTCACAGAATGAACTGTTTTGACCACCAGATGCCGCCAAAAAACTCCTGGTTTTGTTAACCTTGCCTAGCCTTTCTTGTTATGTCTGTTCAGCCCCCTTGTTACTCTGCTCACCTGTACCTCATTGTCTCCCTGTCATTTAGCTTGTTACCTCAGTGTATTTAAGCCCTGTCTCTTGTCTCTTTCTTTAATAAGTCTTTGTGATCCCTTGTGTACTGAAAATACTGAGCCTTTTGGTGCTCTCTGGGTTATTTTTGTCTGATAAAACTCTGCTTGTCTCTATGGTAATGTCTCTGGATTTTCTCTTGTTTCTCTTCTTTTCTCTTCTCACAGACTGATTTGTGTATTTTTGACTTTGGCCCTGTTTTTGACCTTGATTTTCTAGATTATATTTTGGACACAAAGGAACTGCTCTTAATGGTGTGTGGCTTTATTTATTTTTTTTTCCCCTCTGATTTTTGCTTTTGACTTTTTGCTGCATCTTCTGTTCTTTTGCTTATTGTGTTTTTTGGACTTTCTGGAATAAACTCTTTGGAACTTTACTTGTGTTGCTCTGCAAGTGACTCTGCCCACCCTCTGATAACCCAGTGGATTAGTGTTGAACTGCTACTATGGAGATCTGGGTTCAATTTCCTTGGACAACTGGGTAGTCCCCTCTAGACGGAGTTAAGGTTGTCATTTTTCACTTGTTTAATTGCTCAGACCTTCCACAGAGCAGTGTTAAAGTTTGCAATTTTTTGTAAATAAACAAACCCTGATGCATTTTCCAGAACTGTGTCCCAGCTTTTACTTCTATTCATTTATTTTTTTTCTTCCCTCTCTCATTCACTCTATACAATCACTGTTCATTTTTATTACTGTTAATGTTTACATCCCACTACACTACCACATCACACTTGCACTCTTTCATATATTTATAATGTAAGTTGCTTTAAGTATACTTTTAACTCTGTGCTGCTGTAGTCGGTGAATTTCCCTCTAGGATGTATAAAGTGGTCTGTCTATCATGATGCTGTTTTGTTTAGGTATGGTCTCTAGCAAACTCTGTTCTTCCAGGAACAGATGCATTCATTCAATAGTAATTTTATTTTTTTTTCCTTCCCTGCTTCAGTCTAAATGTTTGTAAAATTCTCTAAAAGTACATTACTGAACTTCAGAATCAGTGGACTGGGGGGTGGGGGGGAAATGCCACTGTTCTGCAATTTTGGGGCTTCTAAATGAAAATGGCACTTGCTTGCATAAACTACAGTTGAAACTGCATTAGTCAACAAATGGTTACTTGTTTCCCCATTCTGCATGGAGTGTGTGTGTGTGTGTGTATGTCTCTTGCAGGAAAACGTTCAGAGTCAGTTCAATACTTGTCAACATTTAACACAGTTAAAGTTCTCCTTAATAAAACTATGCTTGTGCAAGTTGATGTTCAGATTATTAAAAAGACCTGTGAACAGTTTTACACCTTCAAGGCTGCCAGATTTGTGTTGAGCTATTAGTAGGTATGCAGATTTTAACATCGTGTCTAGATCCAGATGTAAAAACGCACACTTGCATGCTGAAGCCTGAACAAAATCCAGGGATAGAAAATGTGGACTGATGAGCAGATTGCTGTTTAAGTCATTTTTTTTTTTTTTTTTTTTTTTGCTGTCAATCATAGTTAAATTATTGATATACAAACCAGAAGCCAATGTTTCAAATTAATACCTAAAAAGTCTAATATATTGTGAACATATTAAAGTTGATTTATAATGAAGTCTATAGATGATTTTATGCAGTTTAAATCATGATTAATCCAGTCTCATTTTAACAGTATTTAACAATGTGGTGTTCTCTTACACTACTCATCTGCCAGCATGTCACAAGGCAGAAGTGGATGCAAGGGCAGGTACACCACAACTTTAATGAGGACACAGGCAAACAATTCCAAAAAGTAAGGCAAGAGCATAGTCAAAAAAACAGGCAGAAGTCAGGTAATTAGCAAACATGAACTAGGTAAGGCTAAAGCCAAAAAGTGTAGCACAAAAGATCTGTAATCGGGAAGATTAACAATACAAAAGCTTGGTAAGGACTGGAGAGAATCACAGAGCAATAGAGAAAGAATATACTTTGCAAGGTGAGTGTAGCTGGAGAGTCCTTACATACTGTGGTCTGTGATTGTGGACAGCTGTGTGTAATCAGTAAGAAGGCGTACTTGAACGGGACCGTCTCTTCTGGTGCTGGGTGTTGTAGTCCGTAGCAGCCATGTTGTACTCTGGGTAGTGTATTTGAATGCCTTTTCCTGCATTGACATGACCGAACCCCCTAACAAGCACTACCTCTGGGAGCAGGATGCTTCCTTATCCTCCTCTAGGATGTGGAGCATGGTGGCTGGGATGGTGTGCATGGAATCATTGGCGCAGCATAGGGTCGAGTATGTCATGGGCTGGAATCCAGCTCCTTTTCTCAGGTCCTTAGCCCTCCTACTCAATGAGGTATTGCAGCTTACTGTCCATTCGGCATGAATCCAGGATTTCTTTAATGGTGTAAGCTGGTTCACTGATCTCGAGGGGTGCAGGTGGTGTGGTGAGTGGGGGTGTGTTTATTGAGGGGGGCCTGGTATTACTGGTCTAGGGTGTGAAATGTGAAACAATGGGGCTAGGTGGCTGTGACTTGGCAGGTCCCATTTATGTGTGACTTTGTTGATATGTTTTAGGATCTTGAATGGGCCAATGTAGCAATGTGCTAGTTTTATACACTCCTTTTTGATGTAGATGTCCCTGGTGGACAGCCAGACTCGGTCACCAGGGTCATAATGAGGAGTTTCTTCTCTTTGATGATCTGTGACGCTTTGACGATCAACAGGTTGATGAACTGGGCAATCTTGATGAGCTCTGACATAGCCCCTTGACCCAAGAAAGAGAGAGAGCACTGGAGCAGGAAGCCCTTGCATTCTGCAGGATCTCCATCATACTTCTTGGGGCATGTGATGAGGGCAGAAACACGTAGTATCATGACCACTGAGGCTGCTGGGCACTGAGCATGGCAATCTGCTGTTGCTGACATTCCAAGTATTTGCATTTAAACTCAAACAGGCTGTTCATCAGCTGATCAAAAGTTTAAGACCATCGCCCAAAAATACCTACAACAGAACTAAAAGTGTCAAAAAAAGGACTCAGTAGTGAGTAGCCCCACCGTTCTTGGTGATAACCTCAAACACTCGTTTCGGCATGCGTGATGCAGCTGTTTCCAGAAGGCTGGTGGGAACGTTGCTCCATGTGGTGAAGATGGCTTCACGAAGGGCATCCACAGTCTGGACCTGACGTCCGTTTTTGTAAACTTCCCTTGCCATCCATCCCCAAACATTCTCAAGGGGATTTAGATCAGGGGAACATGCAGGATGGTCTAGAAGTGCAACGTTATTGTCCTGGAACAAGTCTTTCATCAGGCGGCGTTGTGAACTGCAGCGTTGTCCTGTTGAAAGACCCAGTCATTACCACACAGACGAGGGCCTCAGTCAGGAGGGACGCCTACTGCAACATGTCCACACGGCCTGCTGCCGTTTAACGCCCCTGCACAACCTGAAGCTCCATTTTCCCACTGAAGGAAAAAGCCCCCCAGATCATGATGGAGCCTCCTCCACTGTGCCGTGTAGAAAATATCTCCAGTGGGATCTCCTTGTCATGCCAGTATCGGTGGAAGTCATCAGGACCATCCAGGTTAAATTTTTTCTCGTCTGAGAATAAAGCTTTCCTCCATCTTTCAGTGTCCCATGTTTGGTGCTCCCTTGCAAATTCCATATGGGCAAGTTTGTGGTGTGGGAGGAGACGTGGCTTTCAAAGACGTTTTTGTTCTTTAAGCCCTTCTCTCACAGATGCCGTCTTATGGTTATTGGGCTGCAGTCAGCATCAGTAAGGGCCTTAATTTGGGTCGAGGATCGGCCTGTGTCTTCACGGACAGCCCGTCGGATCCTCTGGCTCAGTGCAGGTGAAATTCATTTGGGTCTACCACTTGATTTTTTGTCCCATAACTCTCAGGATCTTTTAAGAAATTTAAAATGACTGTCTTACTGCGTCCAACCTCGGCAGCAATGGCGCGTTGCCAGATCCCTTGCTTGTGCAGCTCAGTAATCCTGCCACTTTCAAAAACAGAAAGCCTTTTTGTTTTTGCCATCAGGAGATCATGACAGTGTGATTTTGAAGAAGTTCTTACAACCTTGTTACAATCTACCAGTGCGAACTCTTGTTCAAGAGTGTGTATGTGTGTGTGTGTATATATGTGTATATATATATATATATGTATGTATGTATGTATGTATGTATGTATGTACTGTACATGTAGTAATGTTGCCTTTGAATGGCACTTCAAAAATTCTCTCAAAAATAACTTGCATTATGCCCTCTAAATTTCCGGAAAGTTGCTTAAACATGCTGTGCAAATCTTCAGTCACTTGCGAAAAGAATAGTAAAGAGGAAATTGCATAACAGAAGTTCTTAGCACCAACGTAGACTTACAACACAAACTTTTTATTACTTATGCTCATTATTAATCATTAGTCTGTGTAGGAGTGAGGCAGATTTATTCTGATACAATAATGCTCATGTGAGCAGTTACAGCCTCTAAAACTTCTAAAACAGTTTATTTAATCAGCTAAAAAGAGGAAGAGAAACTTTTATGTGGCTGCTGTTGCTTTTTTTTTTTTTTTTTAGAAATGAGACCTATTACAACACGCTTAGTTCTCAGAAAAGTTTTCATTCTTACACGGTTTTGAGATGATTACATGCCCTTGTGAAAAGTAATTCAAGAAGAAATAATCGATGTGAGTTTACTGCTCCATGAGAAGAGGCATCTGTATAAATGTTTTATGTTAATATGCAGTTCTGAGGTGGCTGAAGACTAGAACTCGGCTGTTTACTTTTTTATTTTATGTTTTTACAGTTGTCTTTGAGGATGTCGCTCATCATCCCATTTCAGCTGCTGCTCTTCTCTCAGCTGACGATTCTCAGTAAGTCAGTGCTGGCAATTTATTTACTTCATTATTTGCTTATAATGTTCCTGGAATGTGTACAGGCTTCTTCCTTGATATTAACAACCCTTACAAAGGATTTTTGCACTGCTGAATTCTGGATTGTAATTGATCAGAAGGTGCTGATTGTTCTGTTGTATAAGAGGAATAAAACACTTGGGGTCTCGCTGTTGTAGGAAAATAATCAACACTGGGGTAGTAACAGTAACATTTCGTTTCGTCACACCACCCCTTTTATTATCTTACTATAACAGCACCACACACTGCAGTTTATTCCTTACATATCTGAGGAGTTCCAGAGGACAGAAGTGAAGCTGTAAGCTAACTCAATGTTTTATGGGGCTCAGGATAATGACCTCTAATCACCTCTTTCATGTATCATGTTTCAGGAGCTCTTGGGAATGAATGGAGTGTGAAATACAGCCAAGAAAATCTCTGTGCTTTAAAAGGATCTACAGTGTTTATGAACGGCACTTACACACACCCAACAGGTCTTACAGTGAAGAAGAGGTTTTGGTCAATAAACCCAGTTAAGGGTAAAGAGCCGACTGATTTGCGTAATGAACCCGGTTACTCAGACAGAGTGAAGTATTTACGAAATGAACAGAAGCACTTCTCCCTCAGACTGAGTGACGTGAAGAAAACAGATGAACACATGTACTGCATTAGAGTCCTAGGAAAGACAGGTGAAAAGTACCTCTTTTATCCAGGAATGAGACTCAGCGTCACAGGTAGTGTACATCATAATGCTTTATGTCTATTTATGATTATTAATCAATAGCAGCATGTCTGCTTACTGTACATAATCACTTAAATACACTGTTAAGAGTTGTGTGTAATTGTTGTGCTACTTAATTGTTTAAGGTGCACAAAATATAAAGTTATCTAATAACTGTTTTACTGTATGAAAGTGCTGCAGTTTTTCACTGAACTATGTCTATGTTGACAAATATTATTATTCTTTTAGCATAACAAGTGGAATTATTATTATTAATGTGGAATAAAAGTAGAATTTCCCGTTCTCTTAGAGCTCCGAGTGGAGACTCCTGAAAAGGTCGTGGAGGGAAATGAAACAGTTTTAGTGTGTAACACCACCTGCAGTCTCTCGGACGCCCCAGCATTCATCTGGTACAAAAACAACCGCCGCATCGATACAAACCAGAACAACAGTAACACTCTGACTCTGCATCCTACTAAAGCAGACGACGCAGGCAGTTATAACTGTTCTGTGAGAGGTTATGAGCAACTCCGTTCTCCTGCTCGAACCCTCAGTGTGAGATGTGAGTACATTGCGGTTACATTACAGTTTACTTTGCAGGAGAGATTGAGCATGTTTGGTGTCTGTGCACGTTCTTGTATTTATACCACCACCCAAAAGCAAACAACAAGATCAAATCCTCTAATTGTTCTTTTTTTTTCTTAGAAGGATTTTTGAGAATGACTTTTCAATAAAATCTCTTATGCTGTCAGTATTTATCACATTCTCACTATAAGCAGAAAGAGAGAAAAGCTGTGAGGAAAGTGGCGTTATGGTGCTGGTCAGAGATGATGTGTTTAATTGATGATTAAACATCATGTATGAGAAATTTGGTCAGACCCAAGAAGGATGAACACCACTTGCTTAAGGATCTGGTATTTAAAAAAAAAAAAAAAAAAAAAGGTAGAAAGGGTGTATGAGCTAGACGATTATAGATGGAAGTGCAATTTAATCATTATTTTGAAAAAGTCTGTGGAGAGATAACGGTCCAATTAAACACCCTGACTTTCACAAAAAATGAAGGCACAGACAGATGCAGATGCAGATTGAGCTGGGATTGAATGAGAAAAAACACAGATAAGATTGTTCCAAATCTTAAAGCAAAGTCAGGGTCAAAAACAGGCAAAAAGAGGTGAGGTGATCAGCAAACAGGATAAACTAGGCAGGACAAGGGCAAAGACGTGAAAACAGATCAGGTCAGTAACAATAGGCAATACGGGATCAAAAGCCTTGGTATAGTCAGTAGTACAAAGACAGAGCTGAGTGTATACTTCATAAAAATATGAATGAATGAGAGTCTCATTTTAAAGGGTGCTTATGTGTGTGGCTGGTTGAATTCAGGTGTGTCCATTCAGAAGCTCAGTGCCTGAGAGCGGGTGTGTGTGTGTGTGTGTGTGTATTTTGGGTAATGTAGGTTGAGGCGGCCACATTTGTAGGCCGCGGTGGTTGTTGGGAGATGGAGTCTGCTTGTGCTGTGATGTGACAGTGACTGACTATAAAACTATGACAGCAAGCATGATGATATGAATAATTAATTAATTAATGATTAATTAATGATCCCGTTCATGGCCAGTCAGATTATGTGTTTCTGTTCAAATTTATGCCATGAGACTTCATATTATTTTCTTTTTTTTTTTAGTGCTCTCTGATCAGCTTTGACTAGAGCACAGCCCCGGGTGTCATATTTAGCTGTGTCTCTCTCTCTGTTCTTTGTTCACTACACTCTCAGAAACAAAAGTAGCAAGGGAACAAGTTTTCCTTTAATTAGCTTTACTCTGAAACGTTTTAAGATACATGAGAGCTCCATACGTTTATTTACTTTAAATGACTATAAAGATGTAATGATGCATACTAAAGATACATGAAATGTACCCTTGATGGTACCTCAAGTATGTAAAAAAAAAAAACCCAAAAAACAAAAGAAATCAAAAAGTTAAATAAAAAAAAAAAGTTCACTGAATTTACTTAATTCAAATGTGTACGTTGGTTCCACGTGAATGAATTGAGTTGCATTAAGACTAAATTTGTATTTGTTCAGACAGCATGATTTTAGCATGTACTTTCAAAAGCCCTGGAATAAAATCAAACTCCTCACAATCACCTTTAATTTAGTACTATTATCATTTCTTCCTGTCAGCGCCAACAAGTGTCTTTATCATAATTGTTAATACTCTGTGAATCATACTCACTCTACATAATTTAACCCAGTAGTAGATAATAGTAATACTTGTCTAAATTAAATTTAGTAAAAGCAATGACTTCATATTTTGATGAGAAACTAAATATTTTAAACGATGCATAATATTTCTCTTAAATCTGACTGACCACATGTTCCCTTTTTTCAGTGTAGCATTCTCATAATTTTGACCTGTAATAATAATAATAATCATCTCCATCCTCAAACATTAGATCGTCCAAAGAACGTCTCAGTGTCCATCAGTCCCTCAGGTGAGCTAGTGGAGGGCAGTTCAGTGACTCTGACCTGCAGCAGTGATGCTAACCCACCTGTGGAGAGCTACACCTGGTTTAAGGGAAAAGCATCAGTAGGAAATGAAAAGACCTACAACATCTCCAAGATCAGCACTGAGCACAGTGGAGAGTACAAGTGCAAGTGCAGTAATGAAGTCGGACATCAGTACTCCATCGGTGTAACTCTGACCGTAGCTGGTAAGGGGGGAAACTTGCCACCTTGTTCATTATATGTTTAAATGTGTGAGAGATTGACGTGTTTTTTGGTTGACAGATGGGCAGAATAAAATTCTGACCGCAGTGATTGCAGTCATAATCGCGTGTCTATCAAGTTTTTCACTTGTTCTCACCGTTGTGCTTCTGAGGTAAGCTGCAGAATTTGGGTCTAAAATGCTAGTCTATATATTTAAAAAGTCTGATACTGTGTATATATAAAAATATGTTTTACATATCTCAAGAACACACAGCAGATAAACACTGTAATAAAGTGGAAAAAAGATCAAAAGCAAAGGAAATGTCAAACCTGACCTTCAAATTAATGTTGATGATTCATTATTTTCCCGAAAGTTCTTGCATGCAGCATTTCAGCTCATATGAAGTTGTGTGATTGTTAGCAGGCTGCTATTTTTTTTTTCTTTCAAAGTAATACGTTTCTGTTCAATAAAGGAGAAAAAAGAAGTACTGCTGGTCAGAAGAGTGCACTGTTAAACACGTGAGTCCATAACGATTTGTCTTTATTGGTGTTATGTGTATAATGATGACATTCTTCTTACGAATATGGTCAAAGCAACACTTTCTTCCAATGCGGACAGTTAGCATAACAATAAATGTAATGATGCAATAAGAGCATGGTTAATTTTCTTGTAAATTTGGCTGGTTTAGTCCTTTGGCATTAGTATGCAAGATTTATTTTGAGCGGAAATAAAAATAATATATAAAAGGTACATTTTTCTGGACTACTAAAGCCACTCCTGAGAGAGAGAGAGAGAGAGAGAAAATCATTTAATGAAATAAAACAAAAAATAAAAATAAAAAGGAGAGGAAAGTTTTAAAAAATGCCATTAACACTGATGTTGGTGTAGATTTCATGACCTCTTATATAAAACCTTGTAATTATTTGTTGAATAATTTAATAATACAAGAAGTTGTATGTACTGTGTTATTATTTTACTCTTCAGGATAACGTAGCTGCTCAATCTGCAGCCAGTGACGCACCTCAGTCTAACTCGCACTTGGCCAATCAGGATGAAGTTCAGTATGCAAGTATTTCACACTCGAGGAAAGCTGAGAGTTCTGCAGTGAGAGCTTCTGAGCAGGTTCTTTATGCTAGTATCCAACATCAACGTGATAAAGTGGTGGAGAATCATCAGGAGGATGATGTTCAGTACGCTACTGTACACTTTCCCTCTTCGCACAGGTGAGGTGAACTTAAAACGTAACTTTCATTTTATCACCTATACAGCCTTAAACATGTCTCTTTCATTAGCATCTGATTTCCTGTGCTGGTGTGTGTTATGACCACTCCTGATTATGTTTCTTCTATGCTTTTTTTCTGGCATGCTCTCTATTTTCAGTTTGTTTCCAGGTATTTATCTTTTATTTTGGATTTATTCTATCACATCTGTTAATTCTGTTCATGTTTATGATGTTTATTTTTTGTGCCTTTATTTTGTTGCAACCAAAAAATGTAATATTCTGATTTGTCATGAATTGTTTATAGCAACCAGGGCTAAATGTGTTTTGCATCATATAGCCCTGCCCACTTAAGATGTTTTGCATACTATACAAACCTACTTGTAGCATTTATCCTAGGTAGGAAATGAGAAAGTAGGAGGCAGGCTTGAAATACCTCAAAAGGGCTTTAGTCACAACGTTACTTTTGCATTTCTGCGTTTAAATCTAACATGCACACACATGGCTCTGTGCTGGTCGTCTCTCTCTCTCTCTCTCCCAAGGTGCTTGACTCTCTCCTTATTATTCTCGCCTCAGCCACTGGAGCAGGGCGCTGTCTGAACAGGGGGCAAAGGCCCATCGCAACAGATAGTACCGGAGGATAAAGACTGCGCATTTGATTGCCAGACACTCCTTCTCTATCATGTTATACTTAGTGTCTCGCACGTAGAGCTTGCGGCTGATGTACAGCATGGGACACTCTTCCCCCTCCACCACGTGGGTCAACACGGCCCCCAACCCCAATTCCAACATGTCTGTCTGCAAAACACAAGGGAGAGAGAAGTCCGGAGAATGCAAGAGTGGTCCAGCACAGAGAGCAGCTTTACCTGAGTGAAAGCCTGCGGGCACAGCTCCGTCTGGCACTCCCTTTTTAGTGAGATCAGTCAGCAGGCTGGTGACATCCGAGTAATTAGGCACAAACTTGTGATAATATCCAGCCAGCTCCAGAAACTGTCTCACCTGCTTTCTGGTCGTGGGATTCGGGCATGCTGCAATCACTGCTGTCTTATCAATTTGGGGACGCACCTGCCCATGGCCCAAGTAGAAACCCAGATACCATACTTCCACCCGCCCTCAGATGCTGATTGTGCTGCTGTCAATCATTGCTGTAGATAATAGAGTCATCTAGATAGGCAGCAGCATAAGCAGTGCATGGACAGAGGATTCTGTCCATGAGGTAGCGGGGTCCCCAAACAACCCAAAAGGAAGGGTCACGAATTGGTGTAACCCAAATGGAGTGGAAAAGGCCATTTTTTATGAGATATTGGAGTCAAGGAGATCTGCCCTTTGTCAAACCCAGTGTCAAGTAAAAGTGAGCCGCACCTAACCGATCAAGCAGTTCATCAATGCAAGGCATTGGATATGCGTAGAATTTAGACAACGCGTTGACTTTTTTCTAAAGTCCACAGAAAAACTGACCAGACTATCTGTTTTGTGAACCAAAACTATCAGGCTAGACCAGTCACTGTGGGAGTCCTTAATTACTCCCATATTGAGCAAGGCCTTGAGCTCATCTTGAAGCACTTGTTTTTTATGTTTGGGTAGACAATAAGGGTGTTTGTGTACCACCACCCCTGAGGGTGTCTCTATGTGGTGCTCTATGAGATTAGTGTGAACGAGTAGAGGTGAGAACACATAGGAAAACTCCTCTTGCTGCTTGGCAATGTCCATGATTTGATATGGGGAGAAGTGGTCTCCATAAGGGACCAGGGTGGATTGAGCCACTGTTTTTACATCCACCTCCAGTAAGCACACGATATTCGAACATCGCCGTGAATTCCCGGCCAATAGAAGTGGGCTATGAGCCGGTTCAGTGTTTTGTCCTGTCCTAAGTGCCGTCATTGGATTATGGTGAGCCGCCTGGAACAACACTTCCCAAACAACTGGGTTGTTTCCTCCTGCGTTTATCAAGTTTCCTGCATAACTTGATATAACCTATCCTTAATAATTAAAAAATAGAAGTGGGAGAGTGCAACATTTGCCTGAATTTGCTGACCATCGATTGCTCTCACTTGGTCGAAGGCACTGCCTCCCCAGCTAATGCTGCGGACATTCCACACTGTCTCTCACTACAGTAGGACCTATCCATAAACATTTCTTTTGCTAATGTCTGAAACCCTGGCCAATGTGTCCCAAGGATTAGTACTGTAGATGGGTGAGGCAAGGGCTAACCACTGCCGCCACTATATGTTTTTGCCCACGGAATTTGATGACAAGTGGCACCAGTGGATATTCCTGAACATCCGCATGCACACACCTCACCTTCACCATATGTGCATTCTCCAGTGCCTCACCTTGAACCAGGAATTGGTGAATTGATGTTACAGCCTGAATCCAACAATGTGTGGTATGCACCCCCTTTAACACTCACCGGTATATGGTACATCCCAGCTCGATCGGGGGCAGCCTGCGGCCCATCAGGGTTCCAGACCAACGCCCCCACCTCCATTAGTTCTAGTATTTTTTTTGCATATCTTCACAATATTGGTGAAAAAACATTCAGGGGAGTCTGACAGTTATCACAATTATCAAAAACATGATGAGATTTGTATACACTATGGTCAATCACATGCTAATTACTCTTAGTGGGGCAGAGCTTACTTTGCTGAAACAGCTGGAACTCAGTTGCAGGGATTCAATGCTAGTTTGTTAATCAGTAAGTGGATTTTTTATATTTTTAATGACTGGTCTACATCAAAAACATGGCCACCATCAGCAATGTACAGTGTTAGCACTGAGCAACCATGATAAAACATGAACAGTATGTTTATCTGTGGTCTCTATAGTGTTGTATGTAAAATGACAAAAACTGGCAGCTGGAGTGTTTGCACCCTGCAGATACTTGCAGCTATATTATTATTATTATTATTATTATTATTATTATTATTATTAACTCTTTTCTCCTCCTGATGACGAAACTGTAGAAAACCCTTCAATCATCTACAGCAGTGTTAAATGAGCTGCATTGGCACAAAACCCTTCCACCCTTACTCTGTTTTGTGATATTTTAAGATAATTTCACCCCAGGATAGCCCTCTGGATGGCTGACCAACCAGCAGCTTCTCAACAAGAAAGAAGAGGCGGAGAAATGGACACTTGCTAATGTTCAGCTGTAATGAGCTACACAGCCTTATTTTTGACATTTTAAATAAATCTCACACACATTTTAGACTCTATTTGCTGTTGATCTTAAAACAAGGAAACAGACAAACCTTCTGGACTTCTGAACTATCAAGCTTCACTATTTGCCTTCCTCACTGCTGCTATGATAAATTAGCTATAGTTAGCTCATTAACTCTTGCTTACCATATCACTGTTAGAGTTAAAACTGCTGTTTGAGCATTTACTGTTATTCTGTATATATTCTATATATCATCTTTATATCTTTTGTATTATATTACTGCTTCCAATTTCTCTTATTATTAAACTTTGTATCTTTTACACCAACGTTTCTCTTTTGTCATAAATGAGTTCTAGAAAGCCAAAAAATATTGACTTAAATTAAGCAATCAAACTTCCATCTTATTCTATTTATTACTACTAAAATATTTAATTATACTAAATACTTAATCAAATATGTGAATGCCAATTAATACTATCTATATTTTCCCAAACTGGTGTGTTTACTATCATGTGAAGCAGTTTTAAGGAACTTCTTATTTTTGTTTACTTTCTGTCATGTTCTCTTTAGAATAAATCACTCTTCTTAAATCTATTTTTTAAATAATTATTTTTATTTTATTACTTGGGGCAGTTTTAATAGATGCTTCTTTTATGACTTCTTGGAGTTTTTTGAGTCAGTACAAAAACAGTTTAGCTTTAGATACCTTTCCAACAAAAATGTAAATGTTAAAGAATAATGTTTGCATGTTAGTAAAGAAAGCATCATATAAAGCAACATATTATGTAACATATTAGGTAAGAGCACTTTTCAGAAAAAAAAACAAACTGAAAAGTTTATAAGACTGATCTTATAGCTGCCATTTTACAATTATTCTAATCTGGTAGCTACCAATTTACAAATAATGCTTAATTTGCTTTAAACAACTACCCAGATATTGCCTACCTTCCACTAGGACCCTTTCTCAGGCCCTCCTGCACCTTCAGCCTCACTCACACCACCATTCCTGAACCAACTACATTCACATCCTGGAGTCCTGGCTAGGGTTTGAACCAGTAACCTCTCAACCCAGAGGCAATATTCATCCACATGAGCCACAGGATCTCACACAAGCAACCTCTTTTATAGACCTTTTCACCTTCGTATAACTACGTAAACTGCACAGATGTCATGATGATCTGTAATGATGTCCACTGCGAGGCAAAGGAGTCAGGGAATGCCCTCAGCGGAGTCGGGAGGCAGAACGACGTCCTCAGTGGAGCAGGAAGGCAGAGCGACATCCTCTCTGGAGCTAGGCAGTGGGGTCACGTCATTAGTAGAGCCAGGAGGCTGAGTAACCAAGGTGGGGCAGGGAGGGTGGGAGAGGGTTCCAGCCTGATTAGAAGCCCCTTCCCGATACACCTCCTGAGGGAGCACATCATGTCGAGCCAATCAAATTCAAATTCACATTTGAAGACTCCTTTAGTCGTTAAAGATGCACAGAGACGCTCATTACCTGACTTGTGCGTCGTCGATATCCTCCATCCCACTTTTGACACCATGTAATGTTCCTTGTCTGTGGTGTGACAATGACCAGTATCCACAAAGACACGTGCAACTAACTAACACTTTAATAAAGTGCACATGGTTGCTTAACTTGAGCCTAGCGTAGAGAGAGCCAAAAAAAGAAGTACCTCCCAGAAACATGCAGCACTCCCCAATTACCATTCAACCAGCACCCTCTAGTGTTTGCTCTTAAGCAATAACATTATTACTGCATAACACAATACACTACGGTCTAGGTGTTTATTATTTTGGCCTTCTCAGCATTACCTAAGCTATTGGTGGCTCTTTACGTGAAACTTCCTCATGGTACAGTTTCAAATTCATGAAATTCTTGCCAGAACAAGAAGAACAATTCTGGGTAGAACAACATGCATCCGCTGCTATTTCACAGGACTAAGGTTTCTTCTGACCACCTTACACCACATAGCAGTTAAACAGTTAAAATATCAGACACTGCCCTGAAGGGTGAAGGAGGAAGTTCATTCAGTTTGACACATTCCGTTTTTTCCTTTCTCAGACACTCAGCGGGTTAGAGAGTTTGGGTATGCATATTTAGAGATCTCCCCCAAGGACATAAAGACATATTAACTCATGGTAAGACAAATATTTATTTAAGCCTTTACATTTCTAAGAGGAATGTATTATACTAGGACAACAATAACTTGTCTACTGGTAAAATATTGTTAAAATGTATCTTTTAGAGTCTTTCTGACTCTTGCAGGACTGCTCATCACTGCTGTTACCGATGTTGCTAAAATTTATTGGAATCCTTTTCCAAGAGATACCAGGTATGTATTTTTAAACAATAGACTCTTAAAAGCTTCTTAAAAGAATGTTTCTTGTTGAAGTCGAGGTG
>JAKKZJ010000026.1:16196014-16207194 GCA_033441845.1 Pangasius mekongensis | reverse complement strand
TGTTCTCTTTGCCCTGTATAAAGGTTACTCACACCTGCTCCTAGTTTGCTGTTGATTGTTTGGTTGTATTCGTGTTTCGTGTTTGTAGTCTCCTAGTTTCCAAGTTTCTGTGTTGCCTAGTTTACCTGTGTTTTGACCCTTGGACCATATTGCCTGTGTTTTGGATTACTCTTGCCTCTGCCTCAGATTGTACTGTTTGGTGGTGCTTGACCCTGCCTGTTTTGACCACGTTTGTTAATAAAGCCTTGTGTTTTGGATCCCCAACTCCGTTGTCTTGAATCTACATGTTACAGTATTGCAGTTACGTTGCATTGCGTGAGCTCTTGCTTTGAAAATAAAGAAAATGGACAAACCATTGGCTCAGCGACTGACTACACAGTTTTCAATGTAGGCTCTTTCATGGTTAACTGCACCTGCACATGGCACAGGTCAAAAATCTATTTTAAATAAATATACGATTATTAAGACTCTTAGATATTGTTACTTGTTTAAAGATTGAAATGGTCTTATTCTTTGGGCAGATAATTTTGCTTACATCAAGAGTTTATTTCTAGAAAGAATCAAAATGATCTGAAGTGAAAGACAATTTTAAGCTTGAAATTAAACTAATAATAATAGAATACACACTACTGCAAATGCAGTGTGTGTGTGTGTGTGATAATGATTGCTAACGTCTCTATATAAAGTGTTGGCTTTTACTTTGACATTTACAAGTGTCACTCACTGAATTAACAAACAACGCAACAGAACACACACACAAATAACTCTGATCCCTCACATAAATTATCATTTCCTGTGATCATGTTTTCCTGCTTTCAAATTTAGACAGAAAATAAATCGCTAAAAAATACATAAGAAAAGTACATCTATTACTTACTAAAAAGGAATTATGAGTATAAGTTTAGGATGGTGTGACAGGAAAAAGCTCACAATTTCTGAGAAAACAGATTTTTATTTAATGCTGGCTGAATGTATTATGAAATAAATGAAAGTTTCTGTTTGCAAAAGCGGAACTCGGAATAAATGATAAATTTAGATGGTTATTTATTGCATGTGTCTAAAGCAGTTCCTGTTGAAATCCCTGTCACACCACCCGAAGCTTATACTGGTGCAATATTCAGTATTACAGTAAGCAAAGTATAAAAAAAAAAGTATTTTAATCAATTCATCACATCAGCTTTCAGCCAAATGTTTTTTTTTTTTTTTTTTTACATTGTTTCCACTGAAAAACACAACCAGAAGTGTTCATATCTAGAAGTGTTTCGACACACTACTTAATTGAAAAAAATATTCCCATTGAAAATCTGGTGTCTTTAACAGCTGATGGAGCGCCAGCTATGAGCGCAGCTTGAACTGCAAGACAGACCCAGACGTTCCTAAATTTCTGAACTATCACTGCATCGTTCATCAGCAGGCTATCTGTGTAAAGGTTATAGGGTTAGAACGTGTCATCGCACCTGTTTTTAAAATGATTAACTCGATTCTCACAAAAACCAAACAACGCAGAAACTTCAAACTTTTTTCTTGAGAAATTGTCTTGAGAAATGACGTTCTTCTCCCACTGAAATCAGGCGGCTAAGCAGAGGTAAGATACTGCAACAGTTTCTTTCCTTGCTTAATGAAATCAAAGCCTTCATGGAATCAAGAAAGAGAAGTATGAGAGAGAGACAACACTATTGTTCTGTGCTGGTTGCCTGCTTGATCCTGCAATACAGATGGATGTAACAGAGAAACTGAATCACCTGAACCTACAATAACAAGGTAAAACCATCTGTGACATGATCAGTGCTGTGAAAGCCTTTAAAGCAAAACTGGCATCTTACCTCCAGCAAGTAGAAATTAAAAGACTGCAGCACTTCCCCTCAGTTGTAAAGATATTGGAAAACCATGCAGAGACTGCTGGATGTACAGAAAAATACTGTGACCCACTGTGTAAGCTTCAGCAGGAATCTTTTCTGGAATTTGAGGACAGGTTTAATGATTTTGAATTTGAAGCCGGAGCCCTGTGTTGCCAACCGCTTCATGCAGGTAATGTACGTGAGGTTGCTGAGCAGATGGCTGAGCTGTTCAGTGTCAGTCCTGTAGAGATGCAGATTTTAAATCTCCAACATGACGTCCAAATAAAGTCTGAACTACATTTCCAACATTTCTGGATCTTGCTCGACTCAGAAAACTACAAGAGTAATCAGCAGGCAGCCCTGAAAATACATGCTTTA
The DNA here is from genome assembly GCA_033441845.1 of Pangasius mekongensis. NCBI lineage: Eukaryota > Metazoa > Chordata > Actinopteri > Siluriformes > Pangasiidae > Pangasius > Pangasius mekongensis. The sequence continues at coordinate 16,204,978 of JAKKZJ010000026.1, read as the reverse complement.
TGTGTCTCCACATACCTTTGTGAAGCAGCTCTTTCTGAGATGAATTTAATTAAATCTAAATTCAGAACAAGGCTAACGGATGCACATTTAAATGACTCTATAGGAGTCAGGATAAGTAGATACACTCCAGCATACACCTATCGTGTGGACTCAATGCGGTGCCAGTCGTGTCACTAACTGTGCAAGAATGAATGAACGTACTTCTTGCACGCATACGAACTCTAAAATGAGACGGAGCCACATGATTGGCTTATATTAAGGGAAGTGATGCATGATGTATTGATTATTGTACATGTAGTTTTGGAATTTCATATGAATATAAGCTGGGTTGATGTGAGCTTGATACATAGGAATTTGAATAAATGACCTCATTTAAAGGCAGACTGGATCATAATGCACCGGCATATACATGATAAACACTATATATTTATATATTTGACTGAATCCTGTAAGTCATATTGAGGATAAGCATTCGTTTTTATTATTATGATTTACAAATAAAGGAAACAATAAACCAACAAAACAAATTATGCTAAAGTAACAGATATACACTTAGGTTTAGGGGTAAATATTTAAAATATTCCAGCATACTCTATATGATAAACATAAAAAGATAAACTATAAAAAACTATAAAAATACAGTATAACCATATATTTATACATTATAAATCAACACAACAATTATTATATAGCATTGTATAGATATGGGATTTCATACCTGAACCTACATAAATGATGCATATTCCTGGCCTCCACACACACACACACACACACACACACACAATGCTATAAATTCTATTTTGTAATAAAGCTTGACTCCATGTTACAGCTGTTCTAACTGACAATCTCTTGCCCCCTTCCCCCAGTTCACTCTAGTAGCACTAACACTAATGCTGTGTTCAAGGCAAAGTTGCAACTTGTAATTTCCCACCTACAACTATTAAAAAAAAAGCACTGAAAACATGCCCTTAACATGAAATTTCAGTTCCTTCCCCTTTTACGGAGTTACAGCACATCAATACGGCCGCTCGTTCTGTGAACAGTGTAACGTTTGTCTTCTCTACTTTTAAATGAGTTTAAAGCAGTACTGGCTTTAGATCAGTTAATATATAGACAGTATAGTTTTGAGAAGGCAATCATCAGCATTACAGTAATCACTAATGTACTCTAGCTTATTGCTAAGCTACTCACTGTTGTCCGCTGTAAGTGCTATGATGCAATTTAAGTGCAAAATGTTTATAGGGAACAGAACCAATAGTGCAGTTAAAGTAGCTGTTTATGAGCTTTAGGTGCTCTGACAGAACAAACAAAAAACATGCTTTCATGGATGTGTCCATGTTTTTTTGTTGTTTTTTTCCCCCCACTTTGCGAATGTCCTGATGTGGGAAGTGACTTTATTACAAATTACACTTTACCACTTACAAGGCACTACAAATGCAGCATCAGTTCTCCAAAACCATCTTGTGGTTTTTATGCTGGAAGTGTCCAGCAGACTACTTTACAAATTAGCTATCGATAAACGGAAAACAAATACATTTTTAGATTTCCAGTATGTGCAAGCAAAAGATTTATCAAAGTCTGGTGATGTTGTGATGTTGATCATGATAAGCTGAATTTAACCAGGTGCTATATTTTCATTGGGCCTAACTGGATTTTGAGTTAGGATCTGCAAGTGAGTCACATTTACATTTACATTTATCTCATGACATCTGGAGAGTTTCCAGAAGCTTTCCACTGACCAGGTGGGAGCTGTGGTGAGGTTGAATAAATGGGTGAATGTTGATTAATTCACTCTACTGTAGATCACAGTGGGATCCTCAGCATTGGAAGGCCTGCAGAAAGAGAGTAAATGGTCAGAGTAAAATCCAGCAGAAGATCATTTCCAGCCCTGTTGGAGTGGAGGAAACAGACCGGCTCCTCTCACCTGTAGTCAGCACCGGTGCGAGTAAATCTAACACTAGAGTACTGAATCTCCTTGTCCTCGGAGCCAGAAGCTTTCACGGCAGAACTCTGAGCGTTCACGGGGTCACCGGCACTCCGGCGTGCAACACTGGCATACAGGACTTCATCCTGATTGGCCGAAGCTGAATCAGGTACAGTGTTGATTGGATTTGTCATTGCTACATTGGCATAAAGATCATCCTGAGGTGAGAGAACATGACATCACAGAGACAGAGGAGTGAAAATGGTGAACATCTACATCACAACGTTGTAGAATTCTGGATTGTGATTGGTCAGAAGGTGTGGATTAAATTTCTATAACAGCAGCTCTGACAGCAGTGCAGCTGCGAATCACAGGTTTATAGTAATGCACTCATTCATTATACGTTATCGTTTCTATAGTAACAGCTCATTCACAGGGGTGTGTACAGTGGATGCTCCACATTATCAGATTAAAAAATGGGTATAATCATTGATATCAATATAAGTTTTCTGTAAGGAGACGTATGTAACATTTATGGAAGGAGTCTCCAGTGTCTTTGTAGCAGTCAGAGGTAAAGCCGCAACTAAGTTTTTTAACATCTTCAGGAGAGAGTTTACGCTTTGCAGTATCTCGAAGTATCTGAGGGAACGACTGTTTATAGCTGCGATAACATAAATGTGAACAGGAACTAACTTGTTTCATGGATGTCCCACAACATTAAATGTAACTTTAAACAGGTAAAAGTATGAAGTGTGGTACTGAAATAAATAAACAAGTAGAACTGGGGATGCCTCTGTCACGTAAAGCAGGTGCAGGTGAGTTGAGACGGATGCAAATGCAGTAAAGGTTTTATTGAAGAGAGGCAGGCAGACAAATCCAAAACGACAGACAGAATCAGCATCAGTAAACATGCGTGGGTCAGGCAATCAGCAAACAGAGAACGCTGGGCAAAGGCAGAACACGAAAACCGAGAAATAAACAAAGTTGAGAAACCAGGAAAACAAACACAGAACAAAGGCTTGGTATGGATCAGGCCGAAAAACACTGAAACAATACTTTGCAACTCTACAGTGAAACACGAGGGTATAAATAGACAGACTAATCAAGGGCAAATCAGGAACAAGTGATAACGATGATTACACATTAGGAACACAACCAATAACAAGACAGGAACCAAAACCCTGACGTGTGCTGTCACGGTCCGAGCTGCATAATGTGCTGACACTCAGCGTGGGGGGGGTGTACCTGACTGCCACCACCACCAGCAAGTCCAGTCCTTCTTGTCACTAATTTGTGTTTCTGATATATCTATAAAATATACGGCTCAAAAAAATTAAAGGAACACTTTGAAAACACATCAGATCTCAATGGGGAAAAATATCATGCTGGATGTCTATACTGATATGGACTGGGCAATGTGTTAGGAATGAAAGGATGCCACATCATTTGATGGAAATGAAAATCAACCTGCAGAGGGCTGAATTCAAAGACACCCTGAAAATCGAAGTGAAAAAATGATGCAGCAGGCTAGTCCATTTTGCTGAAATTTCATTGCAGCAACTCAATGGTACTCAGTACTGATACCTAATGGCAGTCAGGGTGCCATTGTCTAGCCTGTAGAGGTCTGTGCATCCCTCCATGGATATGCCTCCCCAGACCATCACTGACCCACCACCAAACTGGTCATGCTGAACGATGTTACATGCAGCATAACGTTCTCCACGGCTTCTCCAAACCCTTTCACATCTGTCACATGTGCTCAGGGTGAACCTGCTCTCAACTGTGAAAAGCACAGGGCGCCAGTGGCGGACCTGCCAATTCTGGTGTTCAATGGCAAATGCCAATCGAGCTCTACGGTGCCGGGCAGTGAGCACAGGGCCCACTAGAAGACGTCGGGCCCTCAGGTCACCCTCATGAAATCTGTTTCCACTTCAGGAACTCAAGCTGCGTCGAAACGCTATGGGAACGCCTTCAGCGTGACCACGCTCTGAATCACATGTGTATTCAGTCCAATGGATGGGCGAGACGTCACGGGCGGGGTGACGTAGCGACCAGGAAGCTTAAAAGCACGTGCAGTGGATACAGCGGCAGCTTTTTTGTCATTCAGCAAACGCTCTGTGTGTGTCAGTCTGATTTTGTATTGTCTAAGCATTATGTCAAAAGCGAAAGAAAAGACAGAACATAAGGGCGATAGCGGGCAGTGTTTTAGGCTGTACGTTGTCTGCTTGGGAGCGGAGCACGCAAAGTCGGCTCTCGAGGGAGCCAGCTGCTCGCATTGCGAGCATTTGCCGCTGCGTGCGCTTCGCTCCCGGAGGGCTCTCTTTGAGGAGGGAGCCTTCACCCGCGTTCCTCGCGGTGTTGGCCCCGCTTCTGCAGAGGCAGAGCGGCGGTTACACTCGTGGGGTTCGCAAATGGATTTGGTGGAGGGAATGGAGACAGGCAAGTCCCTTTCTTCTTCCTCATCCGCCAGATCCACTGGTCCTTTTATGTGGTTAAGCTTTCGCCACGGCATGCCTAAAGCTTGCAAAAAGATGAAACATGAGGTGTAAACAGAGCAGCTAGTTCAGCCGTCCCCTGCCGGTCTGCCGCTTCAGGGCACCGCACCAGAGGTCAGTCTTGAGAGTCTGATTCCCTTAGTAGACTATTTGGCAGCGTGGAACTTCTACCGAATGTGTCTCAGTGGGTTCTGCATACTGTAGAAAGAGGCACTCCAATTCAGTTCTCCAGTGCCTCGTTTTTTCGGGGTTCTTCCCACTCTGGTGGGCCCTGAGCAGGCTCTGGTAATGGAACAGGAAGTGCACACTCTCCTGAGGAAGGAGGCCATCGAGGTGGTCCCTCCTCACGACAGAGTCCACGTTCTACAGCCGGTACTTCATCGTTCCGAAGAAGGGTGGAGGGCTGCATCTCATTTTGGATCTGCATCATTTGAACCGCTCAGCGACTGAAGTTCAAGATGCTCACGATCAAACAGGTCGTGTCTCAGATCAGCTCCGAGGACTGGTTTGTCATGATCGATCTGAAAGACGCATACTTCCATATCTCCATCCTTCCCCAACTTCCTCCTTGCACAATGGAGCAGATACTGGTCCTGCTGATGGGTTAAGGACCTTTCTACGGCCCTGTCCAGCTCTCCTAGAGTAAGAGTCTCCTGGAATCTCCTCCATGCTCTTGAGACTGTGTTGGGAGACGCAGCAAACCTTCTGGCAATGGCACGTATTGATGTGCCATCTTGGAGGAGTTGGACTGCCTGTGCAACCTCTGTAGAGTCCAGGTATCACCTCATGCTACCAGTAGTGACACTGACCCTAGCCTAATTCAAAACTAGTGAAAAACAGTCAGAAAAGATGAGTAGGGAAAAAAATGTCAGTGGCCTCCACCTGTAAAACCTGTTTTGGGGGTCATCTCATTGTTGCCCATCTAGTGCACCCATTGTTAATTTCATTAACAACAAAGCAGCTGAAACTGATTAACAACCCCCTCTGCTACTTAACTGACCAGATCAATATCCCCAGGAGTTTAACTGACTTGATGCTATACTCTGATTAAAAAGTGTTCCTTTAATTTTTTTTTTTAGAAGTGTATAAGTTAGGGCGTTAGGGCAGTATATATGCAGGGGAATTTGGAGGACTCGGGGCACTCAACTCTCATGCTTGAGATTGCTGTGTCACCGCTGAGGGGATTCATCTTCTTTGAGCTCATTGGAACATGTATTGCTACTGCAATAAAGAAGTTTGCTTCTTCTCATCCAAAGACTGGAAACATTTCTTTTTGAGTGACTACAGTGAATAAGGTAAAAGTAATTGGCTGAGGCTGTAGATCACCCATAAATGTGTCCGCTCGGAGAGGGACTCCGTTCCGACAGTACACATTTCACTAGAATGGCCTTTCCTTCCATAGAAGGATATGTTATTTTCTTAAAGTAGTCAAAGTAGTCTTTGACTGACTAACCTTTTCTATCCACAGGTGCTTGTTCAGTCCGTTGTCATCTTGAGATAAGACTCACTCCCGGCAGGACTGCCCCTGCGTACCATCCAACCTTTGCAACTGAACCAGAAATCAGCTGCAAGACTTATTTTCAATTGCCCAAAGTTCTTCTACGCCATTCGATTGCAATGTTCCACCCTGGCTTTCTAACCACATCAGATTCAAAACACTGATGCTTGCCTACAAAGCCAAACATTGACCAGCCCCTACCGACTTGAAAGCACTTAATCACACTCAGCTCTGCACCATGCTCTTTTTAAGCATTTAGCATGCCTGTCTCAACCCACCACCCCTCAAGGTAGATATGCATCAAGACACTTATCTGTCCCATCACCACATGGTGTATTGAAATTTTCCTGGCTGTCCAAACAGCTCAGTCACTGGGTTTCTTCAAATGAAAACTAAAAAAGATCTGCTACTTCACTAATTACTTGAATTAGCACTTATTTAATCTATGTATAAAATTCCTATTTAAAAAGTTTATTTCTTACTGTACTAACCAGCCCCTAACAGGTTTTTAGCTCTTCTTTTATGTGGATAAATGGCATCTGAATCAGTACAGGTGCCCCAACAAGCTTGTGTGCTTTCCCCTCTGTTCTTCTCACTGTAAACTAATGATTGCATCTTCATGGACCCCTCTATCAAAATCCTCTAGTTTGCAGAGGACACTACAGATGGTGCACTTCTACACAGCCATCACAAAATCTGTCATCACAACCTCCATCACAGTCTGGTGCAGCTCAGCCAATAAACATGACATTCACAAACTGCAGTGCATCATCAGGTCTGGAGAAAAGACCCTTGGTGTAAAGCTGCCCACCCTGCTGGATCCAGACACCTCCAGAACTAAGAAGCCTGCAGAGAAAATCATCACTGACCCATCACAACCCAGCCATCACCCATTCCCTCAGACAGGAGCGTCAGCCAAATGACAATTAAAACAGCCAGTGTCGGAACTCAGAGTCCCCTTCTGAGTGGACACATCAATGGGTGGACTGTAACATCTGCCAATTACCTATTTCTCACTTATTGTACTCACTCAAGAATTAGCCTTAATGAAGAATCGCCAGTTGTTGGATGAGAAGGAGCAAAATTCTTCATTGCAGAAATAGTACAACACGTTCCAATGAGCTCAAGGAAGGTGAATACCTGCAGCGGTGACAATCTCACGCAGTTGAGTGCCCCGAGTCCTCCAAATTCCCCTGCATATATACCCAGACGCCTGGGCTGGCACCTCCCCTTTCTGGTCCACCTATGCCAGTACTTTCCCATTATCTTCACTTTAAACCATTTTAACTCGTCCTGTCCTAATTTACATACACTCCACCATTTCCCATTATCTTCTGACTTTTCCTGGAATCTCCTCCTACTGACCGGAGTTTACCAGACACTTCTGTTTTCTGAGACCCCACATCCCTTGCTCACTAGGGATAATTTTGTCTAAATCTAGGACTGTTGCATGTTTTGTTTGTTTGCATGTTTTTCTGTTTATGTTCTGTAAAGCTGCTTTGAGACAATGTCCATTGTTAAAAGTGCTATACAAAAAAATAAACTGAAATTTAATCCTGTTTTTCTTGCCTGAGTTTCCCCTGGCCTAGTTACTAAACTGCTATACAGAAGCTTTATTTTGTACTCATTCTTTATTTTCTGCTATATGAGAGTTTTGCTTTATTCTCATTTTGTTGTTTTATGGCTGCAGCTATTATATGATTAAAATGCATCTTTGCAACAACAGCTGCTTGTGCTCATACTACTTGTTTATATTTCCTGCTTATACTTCCTAGGTTATGGTGGTCTGTATGGCCGCCTATGCTTGATTAACTTGTACCAAGAGATAATGCTTCTAACATATCTTGCCCTAAAGCTAGCTTTAATGCTCATTTATACTCCCTTGGTTTTAATTTTAATTTTATTCTCTGTTCAACTGTCTGCTCTTGCACTTGTCCACTTGCCCACTTCTTCTCACTTCCACGCATTGTGTACCAGATCCCTATTTCTGGTAAGAGCACACAATCCATCAACTCCTTATGTCTCCTAATATAGTCAAAGCTGGCTACTAAGCTGCCCATAAGCTAATTAAGCAAATTTTTTATAATTTTTCCTCGACACCAGACTGCAGAAAAGCTTCTTAATTCTTAATTTAATCTACCCTACTACTTCTAATCCACCTGCTGCACTCATCACCTTAAACAATTCTCACCACAGTATGCATGTGCAAGGTTTACAGGTGTGCATATGTGTATATGCAGTTAAACTCAGGTAGGAATGTTTGCTATTGTACTAGTGTGTAATCACTTATGTATACTGTAAGCTACTGTGTAACCAAAGACAAATTCCTTGTATGTACACTCCTGAACAAAATCTTAAGACCAGGGAAAATATTACAAGTATTCACACTTCGCACTGGTGGATTGTAACCAGGTTGTAAGTACTTCTTCAAAATGCCAAAAGAAGAAACAAGAGCAAGAGACAAAAAAAAAAAAAAAAAAAAAAAAGAGAGATTTATTGAAAACTGCATTTAAACTCATCAGCTGATGACCTGCCTGTTTCAAAAGTTTAAGACCATAGCCTTTAAAAGTTAAAATCTATGCAAAAATATGGCTTTAATGTCATTGCCCTTCAGACAGTCACACTGTCATGATCTCCTGAGCAAAAAGGCTTTCTGTTTTTGAACGTGGCAGGATTGTTGAGCTGCACAAGCAAGGGCTCTCGCAACACACCATTGTTGCTGAGGTTGGACGTAGTAAGACAGTCATTTTAAATTTCTTAAAAGATCCTGAGAGTTATGGGCCAAAAAAAAAATCAAGTGGAAGACCTGCACTGAGCCGGAGGATCCGACGAGCTGTCCGTGAAGACACAGGCCGATCCTCGACCCAATTTAAGGCCCTTACTGATGCTGACTGGTGGACATTGAAAGATGGAGGAAAGTCTTATTCTTGGATGAATGGTCCTGATGGCTTCCAACGATACTGGCATGACAAGGAGATCCCACTGGAGATGTTTTCTACATGGCACAGTGGAGGAGGCTCCATCATGATCTGGGGTGCTTTTTCCTT
>JAKKZJ010000026.1:16175589-16186997 GCA_033441845.1 Pangasius mekongensis | reverse complement strand
CGTCCATATGGGGCCCCAGCAGCAGCGAGCGAACTCAACCGATGAGAACTCCAACCAGAAGTAGGGCATCAGGATGGATCAAGCAGCGAGGAGGAGCAGAAGGGGCATCAGGATGAGTCAGACAGTTTATTCTTAGTTTCTTCTGAACTAAAGGACATCACTGTAGAATCGTAAATTGTTTTTTCCCCCATCACATCAACCTAAACTCACTCAACCACCAAATCTTCCTCTAGAGGGTAGTGCAGCTCTGCTGTGTGTGGAACGGAGCAGGGGACAGCTTTAACTTCAGCTGTTACACTCCGTAAAAATAAAACAAGCAGCTGCATATTCACAAACAACAGCAGCCTGTGAGCTCTTATGCTGACATGCAGTGAAGAGTGATGAGTGAACTGCGTTTGTCTGATCGCATAACATTCTCGATCAGATTTACAGAGTGGTGTGAGATGCTGCATGTGATTTACGCTGATGACGTTGTTAGACTCCTCTCCATCTGGTGCTCAGTCAGAAGAAAACCTGTTAGCTTTCTTACTAATCCTTTTTTTTTCTTGGTTTTTATATTTCAATATTTCTTTGTTGTGTTTTGCCCAAATCCATTTCTTTATCTGTGCTGGTGCTCTGTACACAGTTCAAATCACTGGAATCACCTGATTTATGATCCGTAGCCCAGAAACCCCACAGCAGCCTGCAGCTGGACGCGCTCCAATAACAGGTGCACTTCATCGTTCTGACCATCAGGTGTCACTATCGCACACTGAGATGAAAATCTTTGAGTAATGAACTCTTTATCGATCCAATTGGCTGCCATCACTAGTTACTGCACTTTTTATAAAGTGGAATTTCAAGCATTTATTCAGCACTTTACAGTAAATATTCAGGTGTTGATTCATTTTCTATAACAGCAGCTCTGACAATAGTAGTAGTAGTGACTTGTATGATGCTCCAGTAGCACCGTGAAGTTGATTATTTTCCTAGCAACAATTAGCCAATAATGACCATTTTGAGTGTTTGTGTGTGTTAATAGAAATAAAATAAGAGTTCCTGTTTTCAGCAGTGCTATGGTTGAGCAGGAAAAAAGTGACAGACTGAGTATATTACAGTTTCCAGTTTTAGATTTAGTCTTTTTTTTTAATCCATCTTGGCTCTACACCTTTAACATCTCATCATCCAGAACTGTGAAGATGACCTCAGTGTACGCATCACTGCTCACGCTGTCCTCTGCACACCAGTCAGTTTAATAAACAGTTATGAGCTACACAAAGATGAAAATTAGAATCACTGAAGATGAACAGCTGACAACCTGTGGTTTGGTTTAAGGAAGTGAAGATGCCCTACTTTTACATTGGGTTAATCAAGTGAAACACCAAAGCCTCTCTTTCTCAACACACACGGCTCTGTGCTGGTCGGCTCTCCCTCTCTGGCTTGTTACAGGAGGCTCCGAAGGCACACAAAAGACATACATAAGGAAACTCGGGCTAATAACACACAGGCGATAAGCATTTCGCATTACCTACCTGTTCGACACGCCTTCTCTCTGTCCACAGCCAAAGCTTGACCACGCCCCCACTGCCAACAGTGTTAAATTCTGGATTCTGATTGGTTGCCTTAATTTTCTATAACAGACCTGAGAGAACACCCAGTTTCTGGGCTCTATACAGATATATTAAACCTGCTGCAGGTTCAAACTTGAATTAATGTACAATCCATTGTAAACTTTTCCTTTGTACAGTTTCATGCTTTGTTGTTGCTTGTGTATATTAGCGACATCTCATTTTATGGCTGCTTCATTGGTTTGTTGATGTGCATGCAAATGTCACGTTGACTTACGAGTTGTGAGTTTATCGGGAACAGGATAGTTCTGAATGGAAACGCACGTGTGCATGTACACGTGAGCAACAATAAGAATGTGGTTAAAACTGCATCTTTAATTAAACACAAACGATGTTTAAATGATATGATAACATGATAATGATTATTTGTATGCAATCATAGAAATGCCTCTGCCTTCAGCACCACTTTTTAAGTATGTTGTGTCTGGTGTTCATTTTATTTTTTTTATCCATTGCTGGGTTTAATAGCAAAGAGCAAAATTGAAGTTTTTCATTTGAAATGAACAAACAAACAAACAAAATAATATTTTTTTATCTGTGCGATATTCAGTAACCAAGCACTTTTTTTTACATAAACCTGTGAAGGAAGCTGTTGTGGTTTCCTGCAGAAACAGAAGTGAGTGAATTAAAAAAAAATATATATATATATAAAAATCAAGATGCAGGAAAAATTACAGCCAGTTTCAGTAAACCTGAGAGAAGTGATACAGATTTAAAGGTAAAAAAAGGTATAATACTAAATAATGATTTGGTTTTAGTTTCATACAGTCTATTTTTCTTTAATAATACATTCTATGTCAGATTTCTTGATGTGTGCTTCAGATTTTTAACCAGTGCTTTAAATAAATAAATAAATAAATAAAGTTGATTATTTCATATTATAGTATATTGATTATATACAGTAATCTGAACCAAAACCAGCTAGGTGTGTGAACATATCCTTTTCAGATGGTCCTGTTTAAAGAGGAAAAAAGAAAAGATATCATTGACTTTATGGTCAGGTTTATAAATTACAAGAGTGTGTGTGTGTGTGTGTGTGTGTGTGTGTGTGTGGGTGTGGGTGTGTGTGTGTGGGTGGTTTGTCATAAATATGAACACCATCATCGAGCCTCTAGATGCTTCCCAAAAACATTCAGAGACTCCAACAATGAAATTAATGAATCTCAATAAAAAAAAAGCAGTTACAGTGACAAGCTAATTAATTGACTCGTTATTAACACTATTTCATTATTCAATATCTGCCAACATAATTATGGCCTCATGAAATAAAAATCATTATTATTATTATTTTTTTTTTAATTTATTTATCATAGAGTCCTTATATACTTATTATTGACCCTCTTTATGCTTATTATTGTTTTCCACACTTCATCATAAGCATGAAAACACACACACACACACACACACACACACACAAGCACACAGAGAAATATTCTGGGAGTAGAAAGGGTTAAACTAATCCTATTTTTTAAAATCCATATTGCTATAAGGCTCTGATAATGAACATTCCCTTAAATGTTGAAAAAACACATATTCAGTGAGGTGTGTTTTCTTTTCATCGTCCTTCAACAGGGTTTTAGCTCAATGGGGCTCTTAGTCCATGTGTTTTTGATAGAGAGTACTAGATAAGCTGTTGTGTATGTAAATATAAATGCAAATGCGTATATAAATTATTCTCTTGTAGGAAGATGTTTCTCCTGATACTTTGAGGTTACATAGTGACAGAATGAAGAACAACTAGAAAGAGAGAGTGTGTGAGAGGACGTGTTTTTGTGGGTTTGTGTGTGTGTGTGTGTTTTTGGGTGTTGAGTTTTTGCTATCCAGGTGAACAAAAAAAACACTCATTTCTGAGTTTGCTTTGCTTTCAGTAATTGGCAAAGAGAGAAAAGATTCCAATGTGGCCAAAGATCCCATGTCTGTGTTTAACTAGACCGCATGTGAACTAGAGAAAAGGGGTTTGAAATTTTGCATTTGAAGTACGACTGTAACAACCGATCTTCAAAATTTTGCTCATTAAAATAGTGGGCAATGAATTGAATTCATTGATTGTTTGGTCTATGATGGTCTATTAGAATCAATCATTTTAAGCTGTTCAAAATATTTACATTGATAAAAATAAAATTGTAGCATTTTTCCAGCATTACTGGACCAAAGAAAAATAGCTTGTTGTGTGACTAGTCAAGTCATTTCACATAGAAGCAGCCGGGAGTCGATCCCATGAAGATTTGATTCTCTGATTCCTATTAAAAATATGACTTCAAGCTTTGGATTCAAATCCACACACCAAATACGACAGCAATCAAATGAATTTAGCAAAATGAGTGTTTCGGTTCGCGAGACAGCCAGTGGATGTTTGCCTTTATGGATAAACCGTATGCCTTCTATGAATTTGAAGAAACTGTTTCAGTGATTCCTACACATTAACAGGATGTTGTGTCAGAGGTGCACTTTATCTTGTCTTTTATGGTATTATATAAATAAAATTGACATTGTCATTGACATTGACAAATGTTGGTAATATTGTAATTAGTATAACCCAACAAATCAAGGAAAAAGTCAATAGATTAATCCAAAAATAAGATAGACAGAGAGAGAGATTTCTGAGAGAAGTGGTTTCAGTAGAGGTAGAGGAAGTTTGCACTGGGAAGCTGATTTGACTATCCTGCTGAACAGAAACAAATCAAGTAAAGGGTCTAGGGAAGAGGGAGGGGGCGAGTGTCTGTGTGTGGGCACATTAACATAGCGTGGTGTCAGAGATGCACTTTATGGCTTATTGCCAAAGATACAAACACATCGGAGACCAGACTGAACTCCCTAAAGCAGTGTTTTTCATACTGGACCCTAGACAGTCCACATTTTTGTTGAATCTATGGTACTGATGTGTTGGGGAGCTGGGAGAGAGCTACAGCATGTACCACCTGAGTTCTCAGAGAAGCGATTGGGAAACATGAACAGCAAGTCAGATTACTCAGAGTAATTCCATCCAAAATAATGTTAATGTGTGTAGTATTTCCTTCTATACCTCAGGAAAAATGCTTTAGTGATTTGATGATTAATGAAATGCTTCAACACACAGGATAGTTTCATGAGGTGAGCATGAACAGGAGCGAAACTAATCTAATAGCTCTAGAATTAATAGTCTTTTTAAACAAAAAATGACAGACAAGGAGATGAATTATGAGCTATGAATTAACTTGAACTAGAGGAATCACTAACATTATTGAAGTTCAGTACTATATGGGGCATACTGGGACTGTATTCAAGGAAGAACTAGGAAATGCAATGTGAGAGCACTGAAGGACTGAAATCATTCATTAATTCATAATTTCATTCAATTTCCTTCCATTTTTCATGGTGGGAGTCAGGTTGGCAACAGGCTGAGAAGGTCAGTCCACACTTCTCCATCCATGGCTACAGATTATAGCTCCTCCAAGATATTCCCAGGTCAACTGTGAGATATAATCTGTCCAGCAGGTCCTGGGTCTGCCCCAGGGTCTCCAGTGGGATGTGCCTGATACAGATCTACTGGGAGCTGACTGGGAGGCATCCTTGCAAAATTCACAAATCATCTCAACTGGCCTCTCTCAATTCAGAGGAGCAGCAGCTCTTCTCTGAGGTTATAGGGTGAGGAACTTCTCTGTCAAGCTTCTCATCCTATATTAAAGTGTAAGCCCAGAAAGCCTGCAGAGAAACCTGATTTGAACTGCTTGTACTCGTGACCTTTTTCTTTTGGTCACTACCCACAGCTTGTGACCATAGGCGCATTACCCACAAACTGAGCTCCTGCTTCACCACACAGACTGGCATACCGACTGAAACACTGGTGCAGCTGATATGATCCATTTGTCAATCTCACATTCCATCACTCATGAATAAGATCTTAAGGTACTTAAATTTCTCCACCATAGGCAAGGTCTCTCCTCTCCCCTGAAGGGAGAATACCACTCTTTCCTGTGGGGGAACCATAGCCTCAGACCTGGAGATGATGATTGTCATCCCAGCAGTGAAATGATCAAGTGTGTGTGTTTGTGTCAGAGGACCAGTTCAGAAGGTGCTAAAAACATTATCTGCCAATAACAGGGATGTTACCTCTGGTACCTCTGGACGCAGGCAAGGACTGTGGCATGAGTATTTCCCCCCATTTTTCTTCTCCCATTTGGTCACCTGCTCATTTCCACCCACTTCAGAGACACATGAAGCCAGACAAATTTTCTCTCTTTACTCCCTGCCATGACAGGCTGTGGAATCATCAGAATTTAAACCTGCGGTCTCCCAATCATGCTTTTTTTTTTTTAGGGTGCATACATTTGTGTTGCACCCATCAGGAGAATTGGCATGCGTATTATAAGAATTGATTGAAAATCATTTGCAAGTAAATATTCAGGCAGAGCAGTCGCATGTTGCAGAAGGTGGGGTGGTTTACCCCGTTGAAGTTCAATTAGAGAAGGCCTACCACCATCAAGCTACAGTTTATTAGATTTAATGGAACATGGGAAACTTTTGTTATAGTTGAAACACAGAATTATTGCTTAAGTGTCACAGTCAACACCTGAGTGTAGATATGAATGGTGTGTGTGTATAGGAAAGTAGGCTTATATTTCCAGATGTAAGGAGAATGACGACTCGACTATGTAGAGCTAAAGGTGTTAATCCAAAGAAATACACAGAGCGAGAATCAGGCTCAACATCATAACCACAACATTTGACTATGGTCTGTCTGACTTCCCTGGAATATATGCAGATTTCTTATGGCTAAAGAGCAGAGCCTTTGTTTGCTTCAGTGGAAAGTGAAAATACGGCACTGTCATGGAAAGTCATAAATATCTGCGGTACGCGTCTTTCTGCCGCTGTGACAGAAACCCAGGCCAGACTCCGGCATGCTCCTATTAACTAGCATTGTAGAATAGTTTAGTGAAAATTTTCCACAGTTTACATTTAAGGTGATTTGAGGAAACTTCAAAATCTTTACAGTACCTCTCTAAAGCCAAACACAAAGACACAAAGATTGGAGAGAAGCCACACCCAGATACTGCTGCCTTCTTGTTGGTCCTTGTATTGATGAGGTCATCACCACTGTTCAGTTGGACAGACCTGAGCTCGTCCACAATCTCAGTCTCGCCATACGTCAGTACCGAGCAGGAAGGAGAAAGATGAGCTCTTTTTGGCCATGTGAGTGTCCACTCCTTATTCTTCATTCTAAACTAAATCTATACGAAGAAAAGACACAGCATAAAATTTAAGCTAGTAATTTATCAGGATTTTTTTTTTTGTATTACTAACAGGGCTTGCCATGCTTCTACTGACAGTACTCACACACATCGGCACTGCTCAACACCGTAAGTTTAATACATGTCTGCGTATGGATGTGTTTATATATATATATATATATATATAAATGAGCAAATGATGGCACAGGAAGTCTCAGGAATGCATTTGTTGTTAATTGTTGTTAATTTCTGCTAATTTTCTGACCAATGATTTGTTTTTAAGGCCATTAAAATATTTAATATCATTAATATTTACCATTTTGTGCGTATTTATATCCTTCCTTTAGTTTTAAAGTATCATTTTACTTACTTTTGATTTAGTCTATTATCGCATTACCCGCTACCTTTTATGTTTTGATTATTATTATTATTATTCATTTATCTATCCTTTAATTATACACACAAATTATTTTGATTTGTAGCCAGAAGAAAACAGTGTCCATTACAGGAAACTTTAGAGCTCAAGATTTGTTCGATTCCTATCACTGAGTTTATTGAAAAATAAACGTTTTTGAATTTGTTGCGCTGTGAGTTATGAAGTAAGGAATAAAACACTGTATCAGTGATTGAATGCATTTTTTTTTATGCGGAGCTTTGCTGTCCAAGTGAATGAGCTCTAACTATAGAAACTGTAGAACATAAAACAATAACGTTCTGACCAACCACAATAGAGAATTCATCAGCGCTGTGGTGTAAATTTGCTTAATCTTAGTCTCGAGTAAAAGATTTCTCTTTGTAACACTTCAATTACATTTAGCTGCATTAATAAAACATATTTATATCTCGTCCACAGCTTCATGTACAACTTATCAAAACATATCTGAGCCGTGGCGGAATGTTGGCTTTTGCTCCGTCTCTTGTAATAAAAGTGACAGTAACCTGAAGGAAGGATGGTACCGCTTCGTTGGTGTAGGTGGAGACCAGGTAGTCTCTTCCTGCTCAAGGGCACTGAATAACAACTACGGAAACATAACGAGTTACAATTACAACTTATTCACATGTAATTCAAGCATCAACTACACGGATTACATGAACTGCAACGAAGGATACACTGTCTACCTCCTCCGGCCCACCAAAGCCACTTACGCTACACGTGAGAAAAACTTGCGTTGATTATGCTAAAGAAAATGTATCAGTGTTTTTGATATTTGTTGTAAATTCTCATCAGTTCGTTCTGTGCATTTGTGCTCATTTTATGGTTACATTTGTTAGCACTTGTTTAATTATTAAGGTACAGTTAATATAGTTTGTGCAACTTTGTTTACAAGCAGTGAACATATAAAAAAAAAATCCATATATTTTTATTAAGTTGGCATGTTACATTTTTATTCCTTACAGTTACTGCAGTTCTAAAACCCTGAAATCCCGGAAATCACTACGTCACTGCTATATAGAAACACATTTTTTTAAAAAAAACAATAATTTAAGAGTTTTTAAAAACTAGCTTTAATTATTGTTTTATGGTTATGACTGTCAGCACTAATGTTATTAAAATACAATTAATATTGTTTGGAAAAAATGCAAATATGAAAAACGTCGAAGATTTTGGATTTTATATTTTTGCTCTGGATATTGCAGTACTGAAACCCCTGAAATCCTTACTTTGTTGCTTCAAACAAACAAAAATCCCACAAATCAATCAATCAATCAATCAATCAATCAATCGATCAATAAATTGATCAGATAAATAAATAAATCCAATGAATAAAGGAATAAATCTATAAAGTCAACAAACAAACAAAATAAACAAATAAGGCAACATTTAAATAGATTTGATGAGTTTATTTTTTAAAAGCTTTAATATTTTGTAAATGCAGACTTAATGTCATGATAAAATGAATAATCGCAGCACTGGAAGTCTCTCAGCACATTATTTTAATTTCTGAACATTAAAAATAGAAAGAATTAAACCAATAGACTTATTGTATATTAATTTGTACCTGTGTTGTAGCTAAAGCGAGAACATACAAATGTTCACAGATCATCTCACTGTAGCCTGAAGCTGCAATGACGCGAGGTATTATGACTGGAAAAGAGGTCAGTTTGGTTATTTGTTTGATCCAAGTGTCATCCTCCTGTCCACAGGTCACTCTTCCTGCAGGAATTCTTCTTCCTGTGGAGAGCATGCTCAGTGTGGTATTGTTTATGGCAGCTGTATGTGTGAACCTGGCTTAATTGTGCCTGCAAACTCATCGCATAATGACAAGTACGGATGCACAGGTATGAGCTCTGCGTAAAAAACAACAAAAACAAAAACACTTAAAAACCACACATAGTGAAGTCTGTGCACTGTTCTGCAGTGTGGAAAAGATGATCTAATTCAGCTATTGAGACACTGTCAAAATTATAATTTATTACCTCACGCTCTTTTTTCCCCAGTTCTCACAGTGCCTGTTGATTGCACGGTAAGACTGAATGAAACAGTCCTGTCACTTTTTGGCTTTATAACATTTTTAACATATTTTTTAAAGTGAATTATTCGTATTTTGTCCGTCTTGTTTTTCATCTCTGGTGGTTGTAAATCTGGATGTAAATGGTTTAGATAATGGATTGAACGCTATGGCATCTTGCACAGTATTTTTATTATTATTTTTTTAACCATCAATACATCAGTTGGCGGCATATTCCTAGTTTCACTACTACACTGAAGCTACTTTATCAAACTGAGAAAAATCAAGTGTGACGATTTCATTTTGTTGTGCGGTAATTTTTGCACAAAATAAAATGGACATGCTGTGTAGAAAGATTTTGTAAAATGAAATAAAAAGATGTAGACGCTGTACTCTGCTACATTTGGTTGTTAGTTTCTGAAAATATTTAGCTAGCTAGTTTTGATGTGCTACGCTGGTACCTGGCAAGTAGCTTGTTACTGGAAATGCTACATTAAAAAAAAAAAAAAAAAAAAAAAAAAAAGTAGTTGTAGTTGTAGGATCACTGCACTGATATTTGTAGTTAACTGGTAGTATTATATCGTGCCCATATTGCGTCAATTTTCTCAAAAAGCCATGTTACTGGCAAGGCTAACATTTTAGCAATGTGCTCAGTTGATTTTTAAAACATTGACAACATTTATGAATAGATGGAAATGACATGGCACTTTTAGTTCACTTTGTTGTTCTAGACAGCAGAGTGTGCACAGAACTTTCTGAACAATCTTGAGAATCTTCTAAACAAAACAGATGAACCACTACCACAGAAGGTAAGACATATGTGTGATGTAATTATCTGATTCCTGAATTTCCGGATGATCATTTCAGGCGGATATGTAATCAGTGAATGTCTCTTTTGCTGTTGATAGACTGTGGAATTGTATTTGGGCTCAGTAATGAACATGACATCTACCATAACAAATCTTACTGACAACAAAGCGATAATTTCCTATGGAAATAATGTACTATCTGTCACTGAGAAACTGGTGTCTTCACTAGTGACAACAACAGAGACCCAGAATATGACGAGCATTTCACTCAGCAATATGGGTATGGAACCTACGTTAAATGCATCACACTGAACTTTTAGAAGTTTATATTAAAGTGACTCTACATAATTTACTAATTACAGTAGATTATAATCTCATTTATGGATATTTTTCAGAGGCTCGAGTATTTATGGTTGGAAATCAGACTACATTGAATGAAATCCCCCTGCTCAACGTCAGCGGTTCCTCCCTGTATGTTGATCTCATTGGGATTTCCAAGAAAAACAATGGTACAGTAGTAATCTTTTCATGCTTAGTCTTGCATCTGACGTTTTTTTTTTTGTATATTTCAGCTAATTATTGAGCCTGTTTTCATAGGTCAAACTGAACAAAACAATTCCTGACAGTTTTTAAATATTTTCTGTCATTTTCTGTCATTTTCTTCATATTCATGTGTATATATTGAGCAATGAAAATTAGCTGCAAATTAACAATTTCCAAGCTGATTTAGATTTAGTCATGCCCACAAAACTCCATAAAAGGCAAAACTCACAGAGAGACTTGACAATAATTAAATGATGACTAAACGGTAAAAAAATTCCTCCTAAGTGTGGTGTGTGAGATGCTAAATGCTACACCCATTTTGTGTCTTCTTGAAAACGATGTGGAATACTATATGCACACATTATCTACCTCATGCAACAAGGACTCCGTGTTCCAAATTTAGCATTTTTGTCTAAAACCTTGCATTTCTATTATATGATATTATTCAGATTTTATCTATCTATCTATCTATCTATCTATTTATCTATATATCTCTTTTAAATAATATAGTTTCATTATTTCTTTACTAAAAATAGTGCACTTCCTGTTTGTGTCTTGTGTTTTTGTAGTAAATTATGTTATTTCGAAAAATGAGTTCAAAATCGGCATTCAGTTTATATTATGAAATCTAACCACATTCAAGTCACATTTCCAAATTGTGACCTTTTTTTCGCTTTTATTATTATTATTATTATTATTATTATTATTATTATTATTGAGGATGTAGAAGATAGGGAGAGGTGGAGAGTGATGATTCGCTGTGGCGACCCCTGAAGGGAAAAGCCAAAAGAA
>JAKKZJ010000026.1:16135818-16154243 GCA_033441845.1 Pangasius mekongensis | reverse complement strand
CCACTTTTGGTAGGTACTAACCACTGCATACCAGGAACACCCCACAAGACCTGCCATTTTGGAGATGCTCTGACCCATTCTTCTAGCCATCTCAATTTGGCTCTTGTCAAAGTCACTCAGATCCTTACGCTTCCATCCACTTCCATCACATCAACTTCAGGTCCTGACTGTTCACTTGCTGCCTAATATATCCCACCCCTTGAGAGGTGCCATTGTAACAAGATAATCAATCTTATTCGCTTTTCATCCTCTTATACCACAGTAATTTTCCAACAATCACAGATTTTATTTATTAATGAACAACATAATGCTTTTTATCCATTTCTAGTTACATTTATTGTCAAATGTTAATAAAACAAGTCAGCTCCTGTTTCCTGTTTTTCATTAGTGAAGACAAAAAATGTCGCTTGTCAAGTTACAGAGAAACTGCAAAGCCTAAACTCCTCTGTCCTGAATACGTAGGAAAATGTAGTTACAGTTTTACCCCTGACTACTGACCACTGACAACATGCTTACACTGGAGACTCCTTCCATAAATCTTAAATAAATATCTCCTTAAAGAAAAGGATTTTTGATAAATAATCAGTTTATTATTTATTATGTGGAGCATAATAATGTGCACCATAGATGTCCTACAAATAACTTATTATTATAGCATATCCAGTATAAACCTGTAATTTTCAGGTTGCTGCTATTACAGAAATTTAATCAACACCTCCTGACCAATCAGAATCCAGAATTCAACAGTGCTGTGAAGTTAATAACTCCTTATTTATTTTAAAATGTAGTGAAAACAGATTAATATTTACTCTTTTAACTGGAATACCACTAACGGACAAAAAGAACAGCTCAGAATCCATGTTTAAATGGTATAGAGCACAAACATGATGGGATCTGTTTGTTACCTCGTGTTAGATTTCCATTTAATTTTAGAACCTATTGAAGATCAGATGATGTTGTGTTACAGTACTTTATGATGATGTAATCTCGTTTTCTAATAACTGTACATTTTTGATCATTTGAGTTTCCGTGCAGGAAACAAAGCAATTGGATGTGACTGAATGTACATCTGAAGTGCTGATTAATCGAGATTAGACTTGTCAACATTCACTAAAAGTTTAATTTTGACACATTTAGGTTTGCTGCAACTTTACTATACATAAATACAATAACAGCACAACAACAGTACTACTACTACTACTACTACTACTACTACTAATAATAATAATAATAATAATAATTTACATGATTAAACATCTTTGCCAAAAATTGATCTAGAAACATGAAGCAGCCTCAAGTTATCCTATCTTTTGTAAATTGCATCACATAAATTATGCATGCAAAAAAGTCAATAAGTCTACGTATTTATTTTACTGAACTTCCAACGAAGTATTAAAAGCATTAACCCAAAAGTATAATTTCAACTTCTATTTCATTGTAACTTCAGGATCAGCTGCTGTAGCCTTCATGAGCTTTGCCACCTTCACAGACATTCTGGTTCCTAGCTTCTCCTACAAACTTACTGACTCAAATCAAACCATCATGTCCACTGTGGTGACAGCAGTACTTCTCATTATCCCTGAAATATATATCACCAAACCAATCAACTTCAACCTCAGACACATCAACGTAAGTTAATTATCTTTTGGATTTTTTTTATGGGTTCAGAATTTTTAATAATCATGCTCTCTCTCTCTCTCTCTCTCTCTCTCTCTCTCTCTCTCTTTTAGGAGTTAGACCCTGAGGGCATTCTTTCCTGTGCACACTGGGACTGGATTTGGAGCAAATGGGACATAGGTCTCTGTACAGTCACACACACCAACAGCACTCACACTGTGTGTTCTTGTCAACGGATGCAAATGCTTGCTCTTTTCATGCTGACTATCCCATGCAGGGTAAGAGATCATCAGGGGAAAAATGGCATATTGTACTCTGTACTATGTTCTCTTCTTTATTTCATCCTGCACTTCCTTGGTTATCACTTCAATGTCTCAGAGTGTAGCTAAATGTGTAGCAGCTTTGAACCATTTTCCTGAGTGGTGAATCCTATTTATAACAGCTGGTAGCTGGTAGTTTGATTGTTCACACTAAAGGATGCATTCTTAAATTGTCTGGGGCAAAATGGTAGAATCATAATCATGACTTTATTGACCTTTTATGAACAGCATTATCTATGTTCGAGTACACACATGTGGAAGTGTCATAAAATATTTTAGGCTGTCAGGAATGTGGCACATGTTGGATGTAAATGGAGGTTTCTTTAAAAAAAAAACCACAAAACAGTCCAAAAACATAGTCAAAAATGTGTAAAAGTCAGGCGATCAGCAAACAGTACGAATCAGGCCAAAAATGAGAATCAAAGTGCCTAAAATTAAACACATAGTACCACAACAGCAACAGCAACAGCAACAGCAGTGGGTGGAAAGATGACAGTACCTCCAAAGAATAAACTCTAGGAGCTGTACTTTTCGAGGTCTATACATTGGATGTGGATAAATGGGGTGTCGCCATGGAATTCTTGGCATAACGTGGGGACAAGAATGTTATTGCATGAATCCAGATTCTGTCCGCTGCATATACAGTACCTCCAGTCTATGAGATATTGCAGCCTGATATAGGAGGTCAATATCACGAGGAGCTTAGGGTTGTGGTTGGGGTTCCCTCCACTAAGGGACATGGTATTAGGGGTTTTAGTGTAGAGATGTGAAATGAGGGGGCTTGCTGCAGGTCAGGTTTGTAGGTGACATCATTGATTTGTTGAAATGTTTTTTAAAAAAGATCTATGTATTTAAAGGTATTCTTTCTGCAAACATGCCTTACACTGAGGTCCTTAGTTGAAATCCCTGCTCTGTCCTCAGATTCATATCTAGTGGTCTTCCCTTAGCATCAATCAGGGAAAAGTCTTAGTTTGTTGTGCAACTTGTTCAATACTTGTTCACTTTGGCAAAACCAGTTGTCTATAGTAGGAGGGAATCAATGTCAGTAGGAGTAGCATTCCCTAGCAATAAAGATGTCTTATAACTGAGCACACACGGTCAATAATTTGGCAATTTTATGATATTCCAGGTTCTTATGATCAGTCTTGATGATGTAAGGATGTTGTGCTCCCTTCAGCGAATTATGCAACACCTCAAACTTCACTGCCAATAACTCCCTGTTTCCAATACCATAGTTACATTCTGTTGGGGAAAGGTGTCTGGAAGTAATGAACATTGATGAACATGAGTGACATCTAATACATATCAGTGCCAGACTCACAGAGTGCTTGGGACTGCAGTAGTGATCATTAGCCTAATCTAACAGATTTACACAACTAGTACAGCTTGTTATTATAATTTTTGTAATTGGTAAATATTGTAAATAAATTGTGAGTATAAATTTATGTTTAATTATTTGTGTTTGTTTTAGAGTTTGTTTGTTTGGAATTTTTTAATTTTTTTTTTTAAATAAATCAACATTTAGCTGTTACTTTGGTGCTCTTACTTACGTGGAAAGCCCGAGAATTAAACAGAAGGCCAGACCATCAACTGAAACAGAACTTACATTGATATATACCTCAGTAACAGACACTGCTGCTTCCCCTATTTTAAAAATCACCGTCCGCCACTAAAATACAGGCATCTCTGAGTTGTTCTACAGCTGCAGAGACCAGTGGCAAGGGATAACTATATGTATCACTGATTTCAAAATTCAATAATTAATACAAGGGTAAAGGCCTCATTTTTTTTGCAAAAAAAGGTTAGGGTTATTTTGAGAACTTCAGTGATTATAATCCGCCATGGCACTTTCTGCATCTAATGGGGTACACCTGTGATTGTGGTGGAATGGGATCTGGGTATAAGATTAATGGTGCAGTCATATGGTCTATTGGTTTTGCCAAAAAACTTCCTTAAATTCTACATAACGTGGAGAGAATTCTGTTTTGGGATTCAGTTTCCAGGCTCTCTATGGTTGTGGGTGCTGCTGTGATCATTGGAAGTTTGAGGCAGGAGGAGTGACAGCAAGTTGACCAGCTCAGAATCTTGTTGTCTATCCTTGATACCTGGGGATTATGTTTTTGTTGCCAAAGGAGGTACGATGGGTGACAGTACAGGTTGTCCATCCAGAGCTTGAATATAAATGAGGGTCTAAAGTGGTGGATCTTCATTTGGAGCTCCGTGGCCAGACTCTGGTCCCACAACACCCATGTTGAGAAGTGCTGAAATAATAGATTGTGTTGGAATGGTGTAGAACAACTTTTATTAAAAAAATGGACTCACTCAGCACATAGGTTAAGTTTCCTCATGCCTCTCAGGTGGATGTGTCTCTGGTGGGCAAGTTGGACACTGAACAATGAGATATGTTAAAGCACCACAGTAGAAGCACAAGCCCTGTGCATGGGTTCTAGTTCCTTCTCCAGACATTGTATTTTTTTTCCAAGGCTCTGCTTTGAGCACACATTCTTCCACCTACTTCCAGCTGCCAGCATTTGAAATTCAAGTACATACTATATTATGCTGCATTGTACAACTGTACTGCACTTTGTGCTGCTTGGTTGAGAGTGAGAAGGCATTCCCCCACCTTCTTATCCTTGGATGGATGATCAAAAATGTTGCTCATGAAATACGAATCCAGACAGCTGTAACCCATGTGAGAGAAGGTTGGTAAGCAATTAGATAAGTTGTTGTTGTGATTGGTGATGCTTCTTGAATCAAGAAGTAAAAAGAACATTGTAGAAGGCAACCTTGGCACTTAACTCAATTGCCTCTGTATTTTTTGTGTTCTAAAATAATGAGTTGCTGTTGTGACCTAGAAGAAAATGAGAGGTGGTCAGCTGTTGAATACTGGTTTAGTGTAGTACAGCTGGTTTAGTGTAGTATGAATTGGGGTCAACTGTTGTTGATCTTCCACGATTCTTCCCTGAACCGACAGCACCTGATTAATCTCAGGGAAACCCACTGCATCCATGACTGGTGATGTGACATAGCCACTACACAGCCGGAAACTGTTCGAATTGGATCATCGCCAATGAAGAACTTTGTGTCACTTCGCACACCCTTGCTTTGTTACTTGCAGGGTTTGATTTCCATTAGGGCCCACTTGATGTTTTCTCCAATTAGTCACCTGGTGCATGCTGTAGTAGTAGTCAGTGTTGTCATGCCGCCCATCTATATTGGTGGCAGATGAATTCCAGCCCTTGTTCTCTCTCCACCAAATACCCATCTTGAGGCCCTTATGCTGATCTCCATGGCCATTGTGAAGGCCAATGGTGAGATAGTACATTCTGCCATAATGCCTATTTCCAACCCCTGCATTACATATACATTTATAGCATCCAGAGCGACTTACAAAAGTGCTTTGAAGTCTCTATCAATAAATACATTCTGATACTGGTTTGCTAGGCCACAAACTAAGAATATTATCAGTCTAAAAACTCTGTTGGGGAGGTGATATAGTAACAAGTGCTCAAATACAAAGTTCTTTTTTTTAAAGTGTTAATTTAAGTACTTTACGAAGAGTTAAGTCTTTAGACGTCATTTGAAGACTGCCAGTGACCACCACTGTTTGAGACTGAGACAACAGAGGAGGGTAGATGAGATTTTTGGTAGTTTGGCCTCTGGATTGTGGATGAGAGCTTCTGGGTCTGTGAGAGGCGACAAAAGAGATGGGTTTGAGTCACATGTCTGCAGCCTAGCCAGGAGTGGGGTTAGTGAAAATAGGGCTGAGAGGGAACTGGTGACACTTAACTGAACAAGAAGAAATAAACACTACTAAACTTGGCACTCTATCTAAATTTATGTGTCTAACCATTGTGAAATATGCTTCTGACTGTATTGGATAGCATTCAATATATCTTAGTAAGCCCTGACCACAATTCACTCCTTAAGGGAGACTGAAACTACTCTTGACTAGCCACCTGAGAGAACTAATTAGCACAGGCTAACAGACTGTTACACATCACACTGTTACACAGACTGATAGTACACAAAGTCAGAATCCTACCTTACCAGTAGAGAAACAAATTCAAAATAGAAAAACTTAAAGCACACATTGAGTATGCTCTTCCATGCTGTTGTAAACCCTGCTGTTGTAAAGCACAGTTGAAGGTTCTGACAGTTTAACTTCGCCTGCATTGTGATGGTCCCTGGAACTTGGAAGATGTGGAATGCTTCACATAGATGCAATCTAAGCTGAACATATTTGCAAGGTCTAGAAGATAATGTGGTGGTCGGTCTTGTCCTTCTTGGCTTCTGGTGCCAGATCATGCTTGTATGTTTCAGGCATCCAGAGAATTCAGGGAAACTATCTTTTTGTACAGATGTGTTAGTGTACCTTTTCTGTTTGTTTATTTATTTATTTATTTATTTATTTATTTAATTTTTCAATATAACTAATACATTAAATGCACAGCTGGGTTAGTCCTTACTTTGGTAGCTGTCTAGATAATTATAAAATCCATAAAATGTCAAAGTAAAGATTTCACATTGCTTGAACAAGGTTTTGCATCTATGCATGTCAATGTAAAAATTTAGGACACATTAATGGATGGCAATGAAATATTCATGTTCAGGAAATTAACTGTTGTTTTTGATATAGGGTAATTTGACAACACAGTGTGCAAAGAACTTCCTGAATCAAATTCAGTATAATATAGCTCCAAGCTTAGCACAGGAGGTGAGACATCTATGGTGCTGGTATTGATTGTTAATAAATTGTTTTGTTAATCCTAATTGTTAATATAAATACTTTCCTGTTTTTTTGTATGTACTCATGTGAGTCTTTCTGGTTGGTGCACAGCTTGTGGAACGTTATTTAAACATAATAGGAAATCTTATGATTCGTGCAAAAGATGTTTTTGAACAAAATGATCTAATATCCTTTGGAAATGACGTATTGGAAGTCACTGAGAAACTGGTGTTTACCCTTGTGGAGAAAAAAGATAACTACATGTTCAACAACATCTCTATCCAAACTTTAGGTACAGAACCTGCTTATAAATTATGTAACTCTACATATACATTTCTACAACTAAAACTTTTGATAAAAGTTACTTCTACTAGTCTACTTCTTTGACATTAAATATTCCTTCCTTGTCTAGTTCTTAATTCTTTGTTTTTATTATTGAACATTTTGCAAATATAATTTGAAATAAATGACAGACTGTATACCATAAAGGTTAAAACATAAATTACTCTAAATTTATCTTTTCAGAGGTTGAAGTATTCAAGGTTGGACCTAATGTCTCCTTGAACAAAATCCCCACAATCATCACAAGCCCTGCCTCTCTGGATATTGATCTCATTGGGATTTCACAGAATAACAGAGGTGCAGTAGTAACTGTTTCACGTTATATGTTGTGTCTGGCTAAATGTTACCCCTTTAACACTTGGGGCATGTCAATTTCAAATCAAAGCACTTTCTATAATGCTTTAGCATCTTTAATAAAATATATGCTAGGTTCACTTTCAGAACCAGCATTTGAGAGTTAGTCAAAAAGCATAAAAAATTAAGATGGGGTTTAATATTAAGTCTGAAAACAATATGTAGAAAAAGAAAGCATTAATTGAAGAGATGGTAAGATTGGAAAAATGTACATTCCCCTTCTCTGAACTACCTATCTCCCTGTACATTAAAATTCTAAAATTAAGAAAAATTGCTGTTTATGCATAAACTACAATTTTTATTTAATGATATCATAATATAAACTGATGAAGATTTAATTTTGGCTTTCAGGATCAGCTGCTGTGGCTTTCATAAGTTATATCAACATGTCAGATATTTTCAAACCTATCTTCTTCAACACAATTATCCAAACAAAGAAAACCATGATGTCTGCTGTGGTTTCAGTTTTACTACCCCAAACCACCAAGAAACAACTCACGAGACCAATCAATGTCACCTTCAAACACATCAGTGTAATATATTTGGTTTTTTGGTCAAGAATATTTTTAAATTAACTTTTCATAATCACTTTTAAGATGTATCTCCCTTCTCTCTTGGCTAGGAGTTAGAACCTGAATTCAGTCTCTCGTGTGTGTACTGGAAGAAAACAGAATGGATTGAAGATGGCTGTGATGTCATACAGACTAACAGCAGTCACACAGTGTGCTCATGTAATCGCCTGGGTACGCTTGCGCTTATTATGGAGACTGACCCATGCATAGTAAGACACCAGTTTATTGAACATAATATATAGTATGCACAGTTTAAGATGGTTTGGACATGTTCAGAGGAGGGAGAGTGAGTATATTGGTAGGAGAATGTTGGACATGGAGCTGCCAGGCAGGAGGTGAAGAGGAAGCCAAAGAGGAGGAATATGGACGTAATAAATGAGGATATGAAGCTAGTGAGTGCAAGTGTTGAGGATGTAGAAGATAGGGATAGGTGGAGAGTGATGATTCGCTGTGGCGACCCCTCAAGGGAAAAAGCCGAAAGAAGAAGAAGATATAGTATGCACAGTAAGCATCACAAAATATACATCCAACATTTCCTGGTGAGACAGTCATTTATGCCTCTGCTTGACAAGCTGCAGCCAGGGAGGCTTAAGCCAGAGGCTAACACAGGCATGAGGGAGCCCTGGAACATTAAGTGTTTTGCTGATCTACAGTCTGAGTGATAGCGTGAGAGAGGGGTTTTAGGTATGAGTCACTAGTGTTATCCCACCAACCTAAAAAAAGGGCACATATCTGGGTCATGGTCCTGGGCTTGCATAAACGTTTTATTTATGCAGCCACTCCTGGGAGCACAGAAGACCATAACTAATCCAGTAGCTTACATACTGTAGATAGGCTGCAGCATATCTGTGACAGGGGTGCATGAGATGCTGGAAGATTTGGAAGCCAAAGAAAGAGGATCTGGTACAGCCAAAGTCCAGTCAGAGTAGAGAAGGAAATCTGGGGCAGCACATCTGGTGTGTGTGTCTGCATCCTGGTGCTGTCTCATCCCCAGGTAAGAGACGTACATGCGCCCGGCCATCTTTTTGATTTAAAAGAAAATGTGATTCATCAGACCAGGCCACCTTCTTCCATTGCTCCATGGTCCAGTTCTGACGATCCCATGCCCATTGTAGGTGCTTTTGGCAGTGGACAGGATTCAGCATGGGCACGCTGACCGGTCTGCGGCTACGCACCATTCTTCAGGTGGCAGAGCTCTCAGGAAGCCGGCCATGGCCACCCTCTCGACGACCTCTGAGGCAGTGTGAGTCTCAGGCTGCAGCCACCTCTTGGAGATGCACAGCAGGGAAACCATTTGGCCACGAGGGGTAGCTTTAGGGTTGTAGTGCCAGTGGTGGAACTCTGTTGCTGCTCTGGTTGGGGAAAGGCTGCAGTGTAGGAGAATCTCGCTTTTCAGGAGTTCATACGGGGCGGCTTCATCAGGAGGGAGCACATGATAGGCCAACTGGGCCTCCCTCGAGAGAACGGGAGTGAGATCACTGGACCAATCTTCCTCAGGCCAACCTTCACACTGGGTGATCTCGAAGGTGAGGAGGAAGGCTTTGATGTTGTTGTTTCTGGAAAGTTTGGTGAGGGGTGCCGGGCCTCTCGGCAGGGGTCAGGGAGAGGGACGGCAGTGGCGGCTGTGTTTTTCATTCAGCTCCACGAGCTCCTGGTTGGCGATCCGAAGGCTTTGGGCCAGCTCCTGGGTCACCACCTTCTGCTGGAGGCTGGTTTGAAGAAGGTGTTGAAACATGATGTCCATCAAGGGGTCGTGGCCTGTGTCTGTATTCACGACCACATCCTCAACCACTGTAGCACTGCGAGGTTGCAAGGGGGCAGAACACAGGCAACAGGAGGCGGAAGTGGGGGAAAAGTGCTCCTGGAGCTGGGAGTGGCGGACACAGGGCAGCAGTGTAGCGGCTGGACCCAGGAGGCATGGCGGTCACTCTCAGGGTAGGCGAGGGTCAGCGTGCAGGGGTCCAGGCTCTTCGTCCTCGCTGATGTCTGCTTCTAGCAAAGAGAGGGAGAGATCCGTTAGAGCACTGCTTTACCATACCTTTCTCCTCTTCAGAGTGGC
The DNA here is from genome assembly GCA_033441845.1 of Pangasius mekongensis. Lineage (NCBI taxonomy): Eukaryota > Metazoa > Chordata > Actinopteri > Siluriformes > Pangasiidae > Pangasius > Pangasius mekongensis. The sequence continues at coordinate 16,144,250 of JAKKZJ010000026.1, read as the reverse complement.
CACTGGTCCCTTTTAGACTCTCCTGGTTTAGGTAGAAGGTAGGGAACCGCCGCTGTACTCATTGGCCGCCAACCGAGTCGAGTTTCTCTGCCCCCTTGCAGCCATGCGCTCTAATGCTATCCAAAATGGTGGGACTGAACCGGTGCTGTCCGTTCAGTACCACGGCTGCAGTCATGTGAGGAGCGCTTTGTGCCTTTTGTCGTCACACACTTTAGACTCCCCAAAAATGCACATCAATTTTTCACAATGTTAATAATTATTCTTTTATTGTTTCTCAAATTATTGTTTTAATTATTGCCCAGGTTAATTTGACAGAACCATGCGCAAGGAATTTTCTGAATCAAATTCAGTACAAAACGACTCAAGAATTACCCCTGGAGGTAAAACATACTTGGTGCTGTTATTTCCACATTGTGAAGATAAGTGCTTTTTTGGACAAGATGGTTAGATTGTTTGAATATGCAATCATTGCATTTCTTTCTGGTTGTCATTTAGGTTGTGGAACGTTATTTGAATATTATAATGAAACTTATGACTCGTGTGAAAAACAATGCTACTGACCAAAATAATCTGATGTACTATGGAAAAGCTATATTGGATCTAAACGAGAAACTGGTGTCTACACTGGTGACAAAAAGAGACAACTACAACAACATCAACTTGTCTCTTCGAAATTTAAGTATGGAACCTGCTACTGATTATAAATTATATTTAAATTTAATTATATATATAAAAATAACTGTAAATACATGTTCTTATCAAAGTTATCACTTTATTGTTTTAAACATTTTTATTTATTCTGAAGTAAAATCAATTAATCTTTTAAGTGTTTTGGGGGTCAATTGTTGCATTATGTCAGCAGAACAATCCATGTACTCTATAATAGTTGATCTCTGTTTTATATCTTTCCAGAGGTTCATGCATTCATGGTGGTTGAACCGAATTCCTCCTTCAATAAGATCCTCCAACTCCAAACAAGCAATGCTTCTATGGATATAGATCTCATTGGGCTTTCAAAGAATAACAAAGGTATAGTGATGTTTACATGAACAATATTATGTCTTTCCCTTCTTCGAAGGTGGAGTAAGTGAATTTTAATATCAGCTTTGAAGAAGCGACTAAAATGGATTTAAAATTGGAAATTGCAGTTTAGTAATGGGAATTTTTTTTGAAAGCATGTTTTGAATAAATTGAAGACATCTTATTACATTATTAAGCTGTTATGCCATTCTTGTTTTATGAGTTTTTCCTCAGACAAACTTTTTTCTGCCCCCTTTAATGATTTAAACTTCAATAGGCTAAGGTATAAGCTACTGTAAAAATGTAGCCCTTACCAGCGTCCATCCACTGTGCCAGCTAGTTTTTTTTTTTTTTTAAATAGTGGAAGCACAGGTGTGTGTTATTGTATGTGTGTCCTGTTTTATCTTTTTCTTCTGATTCTTCATGTTTAATTCTCAGTCTCACCTCATAAACAAATGCAAATAATCAAATATAACCTCATATTTACAGTTTATTTACAATATTTACCAATTACACAAAAATAACAAGCTAGACTGCTGTGAAACTGTAGTTATGGATTCTGCTACTGATAGTCTACTGCAGCTCTGAGCCCTCTGTCACGACCCAGTCTAGATCAGCAACATACAAAAATGTATTTATTCTCTCTCTCTCTCTCTCTCTCTCTCTCTCTCTCTCTCTCTCTCTCTCTTCAGAATCTGGTCAGGCCATAATAATGAACCAAAATCCTTGTATTTATACAGAGAATGAACTACCTAATATAGCCAGCAAAAATAACCAAAAATACAGTTTCTTCCCTCAGTCCATAACTAACCTAAAACCAAGAGAAAATGGATGAAACATAAACAGCGTTAACTCCCTAGTAACCACTATTTACAATGTGTGTATTGGTGTGTGTTGGTATACAAGATGGTCATACACAGAAGGCACACATAGCAAAAACACATGAAACAAAGCAAAGGCAGTGATCTGCATGGGGAAATGGAATGATGAGCCTTAAGTAGACATCCAAAACTGTCTGTCCAACCAATAACAAATCACAAACATGAACCAGATGCAGGAACAAGGTGGGTTCCAGTGGGCTGGGCATGAAGGAGGAGCAGACAAAAGACATCCATCCCACCACCAATATAGACACACAGATAGCACACAGGATGGACAGAAATACAACAAAGGTTGTAACATTGTCATGTTCATTACCGTTTCAATGACCCCTAGTTGGTCTGAAAGTTCTGCTTCTTTTAGAGATCTCTCAATGACCATATGAAGAAGCTGTGCAACAAGCAAAGAGTGCAAAGTCCATAACGTTTGCACTCTACATGGTGCAAAAGTTATCTGTAAATTAGAACACAATTTAACCAAAACAATTTCATTCCATCGAGAAAAGCAAACAGACAGCATAAAAACAATATTGATTTTGTGACCTTGATTTAGTATCTCCTGGCAATATTAAACTTGTTGTTCATACTAATATGAAATTATTTTTATGGCCTTTCTGTGGATGTCTATAAAACTACAGCATTCCACACTTTGCTCATTTAGTTTTGATGCAGTTTGAAGGTTGGAGATCAATTGTGTTTCTAGCCAACTGTGAACGTTTTACTGTGTGACTGTAAAAGATAATCCAATGTGGTCAGTACATAACCACTTACACTACTGCTGCATTCCTAATTTGAAATATGCAGAAATGTTGATTTATCTACAGCAACGTCGTGTGCAATGCTCAAGTACTGATGGAATTAAGTTATCATTATAGCTTCCAGCAGTCCGATTTAAGAAAAATCCACAATATTTATATTGATTTTCTCTTGTAATTTCAATTTTCAATTTTATTGTAACTTCAGGATCAGCTGCTGTGGCCTTCATGAGTTTCACCGACATGGCAGACATCCTGAAACCTAGCTTCTTCAACACAGCTGCCAACACATGGAAAACGCTGGTCTCTATTGTGGTGTTAGCGACGCTTCCCAAAACCATTAACAAACACCTCACCACACCAGTCAACGTCACCTTCACACACACTGATGTATGTTGGATGACCTTGGCTTTCTTTTATGCTAAGTAAGTTTTATAATCATTTTAAATAATTACCTTTCACATCTTCTCCATTGTCTAGGAGTTATATCCTGAAGCTAAACTCTCCTGTGTGTACTGGAAGGAAAGTGAATGGGTTGAAGATGGCTGTGCTGTTACACAGACTAACAGCACTCACACTGTGTGCTCCTGTGACCACCTGTCAGTGTTTGCTCTCATCATGGAGATCGTTCCATGTAAGGTAAGGACCTGGAAATTATATGCATAATTCATAACTATTAGGCTGGATCACTAACAAATAATGTTTGCACTAATTAGTAACACCTCATTTATTTATTTAAGAATTTCAATTGTTTATTTTTATTAGGCTCCAAGCACAAAGGGTGTTAAGAACCCTCTTTTTTCATTATTTTCCAAAACTTTGGCCATTTTTGAGATGCATATGTTATACATCTCAGGCAGGAGACATTGTACTCGGGAGTATACCTACATAAACAGGAGAAATAATGAAATGGGATGCAGTAGTTGCAGTCACAGCGGACATCTCTACATTATTGATTCAGATTCAAATGACAAACTGCAGTAGACGCAGTACAGTATTTCTTAGCGTTCATTAGCTTACTATGAATTGCACAGTTTACCTAACCAAGATGTTTCACTTGTATTATTTCAGTAAATCTGACTAAAAACAACAATACAGTAAATAATAGATTTATAAACATCTGGAGTAGAAATATTGCTTTACTTATGTAAATAAGTACTGCAAATGAAATGGGCAAAGCTATGCTTTTTTCACAAGCTTAATACAGTTCAACAAAATAACATGAACAAGCAAATAAAAGCCTATTAGCAGAAATTATTTCCGAGGCTCACAAAAGCACTTTATGACCTAAAATATAACGGTTACCATCTTGAACCCATAGAAATACATATAATAGTAGCGATTAGCATACATGTCCATTTGGGTTTTTAAGTGTACATTTACAAGCAAAAATACAATTTAACAGCAGGTTTCTGTTTACTATGATGTTATCTCACCATTCCTGGACTATATGTGTAGTTTTAAGCATTCACACATCTGTGTAAACAGGAGAAAAAGGTCGTTGCATTCACAACATTCTTCTATTCATTACTGATTCAAAGACAAGTTTTGACTCTTCAACTACTAGTAACAGTCTTAGACTAAAGACAACAAAGTAGCTCCATGAATGAAACAAATAAGGGAGAAATTACAATTAAATATTGTGATGACACGCATAGCATGTGTAAAAATTCACAAAACTTGGTACACATTAGAAATTGTGGTCATCAGGGTTTGGCAAAAAGGTTGGATGCGGGCCTTGCCTTTGACACTTTTCTTATTTAGGGGTGTACAGTTTCACCAATATGCACCAAAATTGGTAGGCATAAGGGTCTCCTTAAGACAGATACATTTTATAATCACATCCATTAACTATGCCAACATAAAGTCAGCCATTTTTATAGGTCCTAAGCTTTTAAATAAGCTTTTAATTAGATTCAAGCTAAATTTGGTCAACATGATGTCAAGATATCCCAAATGTTAAATTACAAAAGAATTCTTAAAATCTTGAATTGTGTTGTAATGGTGAGGCAATTAATTAACATGCAAACCAAGTGTAGCTTATCCACAAACGTGTCATCTTCCTGGGACAGATTTAGCATCCATCACCACCGTAAGCAGAATAAAGCTTGAATGAATGAATGAATGAACGAACGAATGAATGAATGACAGCATAAAAATATTCCTGGTTACTAAAATTGAGTGGCACAGATGTATCATAATTACATAAGTAAATAAAACACGACACTGTGTGAGGTGCTGTTATGATAAAAAACAGAGTGATGGCACGGTGTGAAAAAAGCGTCACTTGTTACAGGTACCACTCTAAAGTTAAAATATAAAGAGACTGTACTTGCACAGTTGTTTACTATGCAATCTGTGCCATCATGGAGTTACCAACATGGTGTCCAAAATGGGAACCAATAACTTATGCCAGTATGTCTAGAACAGATGGCTACCAGTGCACACACTACGTAAAAATTGTATCTGCATATTTTTTGGCTCTATTTGACTACTATGTACATTGGAACATCTTCAAAATGGCACTAGTAGAGGTACCTAGCGCTGACTACAAGTCCATGAGCATTTGTTTATGATGAGGATGAGGTGAGAGAGCAAGCCCAGGAGAGTACACTGAGGTTGTTCACGGCAGCTGGACACCTGTTATCAAAGAAAAAATGATCCATTGAATAAACAAAGTCTATGAAATGGGAAATGGGAACTTGAAAATTTTAGCTCTGTGGCAGCATCTGAGGCACAGGGCTGGAAAGTGACATTATAACATGGCATACGTCAATCATTGCAATCCACCTATTTAAAACAGTTTTGTTTGTTACTCTCCCTGTTTTTTCACCTAGACACTATTTGGAGCCATGGTGTCTCTGCACTGTAACCGTGTGTTGAACATGTCCATTGCTCAGGTAGTGGGAATTATCTTCCTGACCTTGTGTCTACTGACATTTTCTTTTTGTTGTCGGAACTCAAATGAAACCAACACAGCTCTGATAAACCTGTGTTTAAACCTCCTGCTGTTCCACCTTCTCGACCTGCTCAAAAATCTTTTCAAGCCACATCTACAACCCCCGGTGAGTGTTGTTACCACCTGTGTACACCTTTAGCAGGTCAAAGTCAATACCTGGATACTTCCTCACCATTCCTTTCGCTCTTTACAGCAAGCATGTGCAGTCGTGAATGGTATCCGATGGTTCTTCTTTATCTCTTCTTTTGTGTGGATGTTCATTGAGACTGTGCTGCTCTTCCTACTTGTGAAGAACCTGGTAAAGGTCAGATCAAACCAGAGGGAGGTGCTTAGCTTGAAATGGTTAAATACGATTGGATACCTCATTCCCCTGGTGGTGGTGATCGTGTGTGCACTAGCCATTCCACAAAAAAAGTCCGTTAATGAAAAGTAAGTGTGGAGACTGGATGGGCTTTTGTCAAACAGAGACTTTTAGCTCTGTTTCATCACAATGCCTTTTAAATTGCTTTTTTTTTTTTTTTTTTTACTTCACTTAAACTTTAAACTTCAAACTTTTTTCAACATTTATTTTTGTTTCTTAATTTTTTTTTTTTTTTTTTTTTACAACAACTTGGAAGTTTTAAATTAAATATACTATAAATTTCTCTCTCTGTAGATGCTGGGGAACTCATGATATAGACATGATCTTTGACATTCCTGTACTTTTCATTGTTGCAGTGAGTACTACAGACTTCTTTACCGCAAAGCATAGAAACCATTAAACATCTTACTCAGTGAAGCAAAAATAATATTTCTTTTTTGAAGACAAAATTAAGAGTTCAAACCACATATGTATGCTGCTCTGGGCCAATATCAAAAATGAAACTTTGAGTCAAATGGTTTAATGTTTCTTACTATGAAATTACCTCTCCTATCTTATCTGGTATTTTGCTATATGTGATATCTACAACAGCTGCTTAATTCATCAGATTTTTCTTTCCCTGTGCAGTCAAACATGATTCTGTACTTCATCATAATCATCATCATGATCTTCACTATAAAACATTTGAAAAATGAAAACCTACAGAGGAGTAACACCAATGATACGGATCTCATAATCCATGTGATGTTTAAAAGCCTGGCCCAGTTTATCATTCTCGGCTGCTACTGGATCCTCCTGTATATCCCCAATGATGGGGTTTTATATAATGTCTTCCTGTTCCTCAACTCCCAGCAAGGCACCTTCATCTTCCTCGTCCACTGTCTCTCCAACCAAGAGGTCAGCCATCACCTGAAATCCACTTACCTGTCTCACATAGCATAACATATTAGAAAACAAAATTTAAAAAAAAAAAAAAAGATTCCTTAGAAAACTTATTAAGAAAATTCTTTAGAAAGTCTTTTATTCTCCTATTACAGATATGAAATTAAATTCTTCAGTACTAATAAGGTCATTGAGTCCATTTCATTAACCTATTCTGCTCTATTTCACTGCTTTATCCTCTCCTACATCCAGGTCAGACAGCAATACAGGAAGTTTCTGTGTGAATTTCGTTGCTTCAAAATCCCAAACCCAGTACAAGAGATTTTGACACCCCGTGAAGTCATGACACTAGAATTCAGAAGTCAATAGAAAACACACAATTCTTATTACCTGAATTAATCAGACATAATACCACAATTAATACCACTGCATGCTGTTTTATGATAATACCACCCCGAAGTTGATTATTTTCCTGTTACAGCACATCCTGAACTTTTTTATTCCTCTTATACCACAACAATTTGCCAATTAGTGACTAATTATTAGACAAATTCCTGTGAATGAGCTGTTACTATAGAAACTATAAAGTATTAAATAATAAAAAAAAAAAAAAAAAAACTGTGATTTACAGCTGCACTGCTGTCAGAGCTGCTGTTATAGAACATTAATCAACACCTTCTGACCAATCACAGTCCAGAATTTAACAGTTCTGTGGTATAAACATTAAATTATCACCTACTAAGTGAGTGATTATTGCATTTGGTTATCTGTTTGTGAGGCAGAGCTTTCCATTTCCAGTGTCTTGCCAGTGCTACAAAGTGACTTGAAGTAAATGCTATTTAAAGAAATGTCAAGCTGTCAAATGTCAAATGTCATGTTACTTATTTTTTATATATTTGGACATTGAGTATATTGGGGTTAAAATTAGATAATGTAGACTTCTGCAGACTTTAAGCCTTAATCTGAGAGTATGTACATTCAAACTGGGTGAATGGTGAAGGAATTACAGCAATTTTTTTTATGCCTCCCCTCCTTTCAAAGGGGCCAAAAGTAAATGGACAAACTAACATGATAAATTAAATTGTCATTTTGAATATCGTCCTTTTCTTGACCATTTATCTGCTAACTTGTAAGTGAAATAATGAGGGAATAACACACGTGGTTATGGAACATCTGAGCAGCTAAATGTCCAATTACTTTTGGTCCCTTAAAAAGGTGGACCACATATAAAAAGTTCTCTAATTCCTGCACTGTTCACCCAATGTGGATCTAAATATGTTCTAGTTAAAGCTGAAAGTCTGCAATTTGAGCTCATATTATTTACGTTCAACTCCAGTATACTGTATCAGACAGCTAAAATAACAATAACTTTGTAAATAGCCAAATATTAATGGACCCGACTATACTGTATATTCTCTATATACAATACAATATTAGTAGTATGTAGGAGTGTGATACACATGCCATGTAACAGTTTTCTGTGTCTGTATTTGTTCATTGTGTTTCAATTTAATGATTCTAATAAATAAATTTAACATTTGCATGTTGTTACTTGAATAACTTCTTCATTTCAGTTT
>JAKKZJ010000026.1:16076592-16098818 GCA_033441845.1 Pangasius mekongensis | reverse complement strand
GACGCAACCCTCTCTATTTATCCGGGCTTGGGACCGGCACAGAAGTCACTGTACTGTGACCCCCATGGCTAGATTATCCCTCCTTACACTCTCCAAGGAATTTATTTAAAGCTGTGGTTTGTACTTGTCTCTTTCTCCCTAACCCTGTAATTCTACTTCTCTGGAACTTTGTATATGCAAAAGCTGCTTCGCTGCCTCTCTAACAATGATATATCCCATTTTAGATGCCAAATGCAAATGATATGTAGACAAAAATAATTTTCCAGTTTCATTCGGACCACACTCACGAGCTTACCCTGTCTGTAAACTACTAGTGAAGATTTAACCAAAATACATAACGACATGATTCTTCTACTGAAAGGTGAGTGTTTTACTGACAGACTGATGGGCTGGGTGTTTCTCTTTCTTTCTTATACCCATTGTTAATGCAGGGGAATTAGAAAAGACATAAAACAATTTATTATTGTGGCTTTTCTCTACTAAGTACACACTTTCTATGATCATACAGTAACAGGAAGGAAAGTATTCAGAAACAGTGCAAAATAGGTGTGTGCTTCTGCCTTGTTTTGTTATGTGGCCTTTTTGTGGTGATGTGTAGGTACCAGGATCACCTGTTAAAAAGATTAACTAGTTCCATTTTATTAAATATTTTTTTTTTTAATTAATAATTGAACATTAATGTAGAAAATGTTTTGAAACATATTTAAAATAATTGAAAATTGTGCTATTTGGTTTATCATATTGGCAGGATTTACATACAATTGAATATTTTAATTTCATAATATACATTTTTATTTAGTATTATCAATAGAATTTTTCTAATTCAAACTTGATATTAAGTCTCAGTTACTAGTAGTTACTACTACTACTACTACTACTTATTATTATTATTATTATTATTATTATTATTATTATTATTATTATTATTATTGTTGCTGTTGTTGTCATTGGAGACTCTTAAAATTTGTTCTGGAACTTTAATATTAAATTTAGCTTGAATTTGAATTACTATATTTTAATCTTACTAACACTGGAAATAATTTCTTACATGTTACACTATAATTATAACAGATATGATGAAGCGTGTAACAGATATAAGAAATAACATTAATTCCTGTGTCTCTCCTCCAGGAGTCACTGTGCTGTTACTAACAACATTTACAGCATGTGATACTTCACTTTACAGTAAGTAAATCAATCTGAAATGTGAAGGTTAAAGATTCCCACAGTAACATTTGATTTTGCTCATTTTTATGCATCTTTATCTAAACTGTAACCTAATAACTCTTTTTATAAGCACTTGCATTCACACTCGTAGCCAAAATCATCACTGATTAGCCAGACAAAAATCTCATAGCATTAACATGTAAATCAGCTCATTATATTCAAACACCAGTTTCTTGTGTTGCTCTTTGTTTTCAGTGGTTTTATGAATAAAATGATTGTTGCATTGTTGCTCCACACTGTCATGATTTTTGTGCCGTCTTTATTCTCCATACCTTTTGTTTTTTATTATTTATTTATTTATTTATTTTGTTATACATTTTGTTGTTGTTGTTGTTGTTTTGGTTGTATAATATGGTTAAAATGAATCAGTATCTCTCAACTGCCTGAATACTCTTAAAAAATACTCTCAAAAAAATCTTTAAAATAATGAAAGGGAGCAGATGGATGTGTGGATGGATGGATGGATGGGCGGGTGTTAGCTGGATTATAATTCTCAAATAGTGCACTCTTTTTTTCAGGTGGCGCTTTGACATTGCTTGAAAAATGCGAGGTGTGTTTAACTGGAGAAATAACTGCTAACCTTTCAACAGTTATTGTGGAATTCTTTGTGCATGTGTTATTGTATTTTCTTCTTACTATTTGATAATTCATTCTTTTTTCATATTTCAACCAATTTCTTACAAAACATCCACAATCCATAGGTAAAATATTAATACCCTTCAAAAGTATTAACATTAATGCATCTTTAAAAACAGATGAATATGAGAGTTTTTGCACAAATAATACATTAATAATTTTTGCTGTAGGTTAATTTGACAGTAGAGTGTGTAGAGGAGTTCCTAAACCAAAGCCAGGACATTACAGATGAAGACTTATCTCAGGAGGTGAGAGGTATTTGGTGCTGGGATGCTTTAAATGACAGGATTGTCACTGCATTTGAATTCGTAATCATTGGTGTCTCTCTCGTTGTTTTGTAGGATGTGGAAAGTTATTTAAACACAATAATGAATCTTACAAATCATATGATAAACAGCTCTACTGACCAAACTGATCTAAGATCCTTAGGAAATTATTTATTGAATGTAAATAAGAAACTGGTGTCTACACTGGTGAAGGAAACAGACACCTACAGCAACATCGGCTTCTCTGTTCAAAATTTAGGTAAAAAATCTGCTTCTAAATTGTAGAACATGACAGCTACATGTTTAACAGTTTCCAATTGGGAAACCAGTGAAAGACTACATATCCTAAAGTATAAGGCTGACACTAAAGAAAACCACTGACTTGGTTTTTTTCTTTCCAGAGGTTCAAGTTTTCATGTTTGCACCTAATAACACCTTGAGTGCACCCCTCACACTCATCACAAGCGATGCCACTCTGGATATTGACCTCACTTGGATTTCACAGAACAGTATAGTATTAACTTATTTTAAGCTAATTGTGCCAAGTCATTAGCCTGGACAACTTGTGCATGTGTTTGTGAGAGGTGGCTTTGGAATGAACACAAAGGGACTTGTTTGTTTGGATCATGAGTTTTACAAAATGCAAATTGGCAACATTTGGCTGCCTCAAGAAAGTATCTGATGAGTGGGAAAAAATCTGTCCCTGTGGCTATCCCAGACTCTTTAAAGAGAACAGATGAAAATGAGAAGAAATAAGGTGTAACACCAGCATCGAACCAATCAGAACATGAAGGCGTGTTTACCCACCTGTCAATCATTTTACCTATCAACGCTGAAATTTTCCCCTCTTCATGTTTTATCATTTAAATAGAGTTCACCAAAATCTTTAACGTATATAGGATACAATCACTTTAAATTGTTCCAAATATTCAAAGCAATTTCTCACAATGTATGTACAGAATAGGGTTTATGATCAGGAGCATAAAATTTCACTTTAATTAAACCTTAATAAGTAAGGTGATGTAATGAAGTGGAGTTACTTTTACCATCCAAAGGTTGTTATTTTCCTATAACAGCATGTTCTGAAGTGTTTATTCCTCTTATATCACAGCAATGTGCTATAAGTATACCATACCTTTTATCCATTTATAGTTGCATTTAATGTTGTGGATTGTCCATGAAACAAATTAGTTCATGTTTTCACTCACATTTAGCATCTTGCCTCATGTCTAACTTTTTCTTTAAGTTAATACTGCAAAAAAAAAACAAAAAAAAAACACATCTTGTCATGTTACCTAGAAACTGCAAAAAGGTCCATAAACAACCCTGTGAAATCTAACTGCTATCTCCTTTGCCCAATAGAATTCATACAATAAGGTTTTTACTTCTTTATAGGCTTCTTCTACTCTTAGCATATATAAGCACTTGATAGCTTTTAATCTGTATTTAGGCTTCTTTTTTGTTCAGGAACAACTGCTGTGGCCCTCATGAGCTACGCCCACATGACAGACATCTTTAAGCCTAGTTTCTTTGACTCATTTATCAACTCAAAAAAAACTCTGATGTCTGCTGTTGTCTCGGTCTCACTTCCCATTACCACCGACACATGGTTCTACAGAACTATCTTCACCCTAAAACACATCAAAGTATGTTATTAGATGTTTTTTTTTTTATTTCAGGTAGAGTTCATAATCATTTTAATAAATTTATAGAATTTATTTATCTCTACTCTTTGTTTGTTAGGAGTTAGACCCCAAGGCCATTCTGTCCTGCATGAACTGGGAGACAAATGATTGGCCTAGCTGTTTCATCATAAAGACCAACAGTACTCACACTGTGTGCTTTTGTTATTATGGGACTACATTTGCTCTCATCGGTGAGACTGAACCATGCATGGTAAGAGTCTTGTAGCCAGCTAGTTTGTTGTTGTCTCGTCTGGTGCTTTGCCATGCAGCTCTATGCATAGAGTAATTATAGCTACATTGCCAGAATGTTCATGCACAGAACCAGTGACTGTATACTGTATATGAGTTGATGTCATAACAGGATTAAAAAGTGAAGCCAAAAAGTCTCTTACACCCTGATAACATGATCATGATATCGCCACCAATATTTTTCCTAATGATAAATGTGTTTTATAGGAGTTATTTGATGATAAATAAAAGTGAAATGACAGTCGAGCCTTATGGATGTGCACACACTTTCTAACACATACCTGAAGCCCAGCCAACTTCATTTAACATCTTTAAAACTTTGTAGATTTACAGTGTTTGACAGTTCTATACCAAAACCATGTCTTGTTCTGCTGTAAACTGTTCTAACAGACCCTCAAAGTCTGCAGTTTTTCTGATATGTAGCTCATTTTGAAGTCTAAGCTAGCTCATTATACTGACATTATAAATACCAAACCAACATGGGTAAACAAAGTGATGGCATAAACCAAGGCAGCTAGTACTAGTTAAATTTCATAACAATTTATTGACTGTAAAAAACTGCACTGGCAGAACAAGCAGAGAATAAAAGAACATTCAGTGTTCTCCATTCAAATGGGTAACTTACTGCAGGTGACAGAGCTAGATGAAAATCATGGAGAGCAGCATTTTTTTTTCTTCTTCTTCTTCTTCAAAAAAAGGTTTGCACCATCTTGTGTGCAAACTAATGATAAGTACTGTGTACATCATCAATATGAGCAGGCAAGAGATGGACTCACTGACCAATCAGTTGTATCTACTGTGCTGGCTGTGGCTCCAAGGTCTCTACTATGCAGACTCTGGCTCCAGCTTTCACAAGATGGCGACTACCATAGTAGACTATAGTGCCAAGTTGTCCATTCATATATACAGTCTTTGATCAGAACTCAGGTGCAAATTATCAGGTGCAACTTAGCCACCTAATGATAATTAGCCAAACTTAAGAGTGGAGAACAAAATAGAAGAGAAAAAGGTAAAACATGCTTAAAATGAGCAGACACTTTAATCAGCTGATTATAAAGGAGCAAAATACAAGCATATAAAACACACAGAGCCAACTAGACAGCTAGAATTTACAAGCCAGGTAAAACACACACCTGGACTGGTTACCACGATAGCGCACTTCTGTGTCAATAACAATACAGTGAGCTTGTATACTAACTGGGAACATGTCAGCACAAAATCATTTTATGCTTATTTCAGCATTTTCAGCTTATTTCGCTTATTTAAGCCATCCTTGAATATTAATATATGATTTAAACCCATCATTGATGTGAGACAGCACCCCATGCTAGTGAAGATTTATTCCAAATGCACCATGGGATAAGTAGATTCAGCTCATGTTCCCTTTACACAAATTTCCTCCCATCATTAATCTGACACAATCTATTTTTAAGGTGTTGTTGGTCTACCAACACACAATTAGCTATAATCAGTGACTGAATAAATATTTAAACTTGTATAAAGTTGTAAATAGTGAAATAAAAAGATGGTGTGATGACATCTTTCCAATTAGTAAGAATTATGTCACAGTATTGTTGAATTCTGGCATCTGAGTGGTCAGATGGTGTTGAATAATTTTCTAACAGCAGTTCTAACAATAGTGCATCTGCAAATCCAAGGTTTATATTAATGCACTATTTCTAATGCATTATAGTTTCTATAGTAATAGTTCATTCACAGGGATTTGTATACCAAAGACATGGATGAAAATCAAAATCTATGGAGTCAACATTTATGTTTTTGAATGACAATTAAATTGCAATATTGATGTCTGACATCAGAACTGATTTCAAAACATCTGTTGATATTATTTTATCTAGGTTAATTCCACAAAGTACTGTGAAGTGTTCTTCCTGTTACATATGGAAGCCTACATATATTCCATAGGACAATTATCACAGGAGGTGAGACATTTGGTCCTATTATTGCCTAATTCTTAGTAAAATTGGAAGGATGGTCTTTTGATTTGAATATGTATTTATAGAAATCTCTCTGTTTGTTGTGCAGACTGTAGAACATTATTTGACCACAACAATGAACCTTACGGAGCAGGTTAAAAAACCTGCGTTATCTTATTATGGAGATATATTATTGTATGTAAATAACAAAGTAGTGTCTAAACTAATGAAGGAAACAGATACCTACAATTTCACCAGCATCTCTCTGAAAAATTTAGGTATGGAACCTGCTAGTGAATCATACAACACTACACCTTCAGAGATTAAAAGATGAATCTGAGACAAGAATTTCAGCTTTCATTTCCAGATATTTACATCTAGACGTGTTAAACAACTTAGAACATGGCACCTTTGGTGGCAGACGACCAAATGTTTAGGTGAGCAAAATTAATGGAACAGTCTTAAAATAAATTAAAGAAAATAATACTTAGCCAGCAACCCACTGACATCAACAAACTGTTGCATTCTTCTTTTGTGAAGCTTTTCCAGGCTTGTAGTGTAGCCTCTTTCAGTTGTTATTTATTTTTGGGGGTTTCTCCCTTCAGTCTTCTCTTCAGGAGGTGAAATGCTGCTCAATTCGGTTAAGGTCTGGTGATCGACTTCGCCAGTCTAAAACCCTCCACTTTTTTCCTCTGATGAAGTCCTTTGTTGTATGGGCAGTGTGTTTTGGGTCAGGAAGTTCTTCCCAATTATATTGGATGCATTTCTCTGTAAATTGGAAGACAGAATGTTTCAGGACATTCCAAATTGTTGTATTGGCTATGCCCAATGATGTGCAATAGCTGTGCAATGTGTAATAGCTATGTTCAATTTTTCCTCTTTTCTCAGCTTCAAAATTGCTTGATTTTCTCCCATAAACAGCTCTCTGGTCTTCGTGTTGGTTTATCCTTTTTAACAGCAAATGCACAGTTAAAACCCAGGGCTCAAACCAGGAGTAGACATTCAGAGCTATTAAATGTTGAAACAATCAATCCGGCAGGATACACCTGGGCAACAAGAAATGTTTATCAGTCACATGTTCCAATATTTTTTGGTCACTTGAAAAATGGGTGGGCTCAAACAAAAGGTGCCATTTTCTAAGTTGGTTAACACATGTAGATACATACATACATACATATCAGGAAATGTAAGCTGAATTTCTGATCTATTGTCTCATATTCATATTTTGATCTCAAACCCAAATGTCTTCAGTAAAGCAAAAAAGTATTGGCCTTGCCATTCCATTATTTTTACAGGGGACTGTATATGACACATCTTATCATTAACATTGAACATTTTCAATATGCAAAAACTCTTGATTTTTATTTTTCCAGAGGTTCAAGTTTTCATAGTTGGACCTCATGCCAACTTGAGCAAAACTCCCACACTCACCACAAGCCATGCTTCTCTGGATATCGATCTCATTGAGATTTCAAAGAAATATGCTGGTATAGTAGTAACTTGTTTCTGGCTAATTGTGCAGGATTGTTAGCCATATGCATGTGCATATGCATGTGTGCATGTGTTTTGGCTTTGGAATAAATTGAAGGGGCTGTACTGTTTGGATCATAAGTTTCAAGAAAGCTAGTTATACCAAAATTGCTGACCTTTAAGTAGAGGGATATTATATATACTATAATTCTCTTTAAAAATCTCATTCCCATATTCTTAAGGTAGAAAAAATGAATAAATCAGATTAAGTCTTTTATTTTTTCCTTACATAAATTAAAATGTTCAATATCTATTCAAAGCAATTAATCATTTTATTTTAGTCATGCATGAAAGAATGAGTTGACTAGGTTCAACACCAGTTCCTGATCCTCTGAGCACCTGATCTAGACAAAATCAATTTAAATCAGTGTAATTTTGTCCAAAGTGGAGTTTAACAACAGTAATCTCAGGGTTCCATTTAAAAGCATTATTAACCAGGCACAATATATATTCTTTGTCTTAGAACATATAAGAGAAAATAGAATAATGTATTGTAAGGTAAAACACCAAGAGGGCTTTGAATTTATCATGAGGGACAAACATTATTAGTCCAACAATTCAAGTAAAAAATAAACCATCGTGTGACATGTTGTTATAGCAAAATAATGTGTGATGAGGTGGACTTGAAGTGAAGTTGATTTATTTTCCAATAATACCAATAACTCCAATAAATAATTCCAATAACACATCCAGAAGTGTTTTATTCCTCTTATACCACAGCAATTTTTATTGTAAACGATTACAATATTGTATTTAAGAAAGAACAATATGCCATACATTTATCATTACCTATACTGAAATTAGTTTCTGTTCCCTCACCAACTTCTCTTCTTTTTCTCTCTTGAAGTTAATAAGACAAAAATAAAGATAAAGAGCATGCCAATCTCATTCACTGGTGAATGAATAGGTTTTAAAGTTATATTTTAATTCACATAAAAAGGCTAAGCAATACCAACATTTTAAATAAAAATAAAATAAACACATAACCTCAAGCTAACCTTATCTGTTCTAAATTACATTCTCAGAAAGACACCAGAAAAAAAGTGAACAGTCCCAAATCCACAAACGTCACACCTCCTACCAAATAATAAAAACATTATTTCAGATTTTGAGTAAAAAGTGTTATTTTCTGCTTCTTTGTAACTTCAGGATCAGCTTCTGTGGCCTTCATGAGCTACACCAACACTGCAGATATCCTGTATCTTACCATCTCTGACAAACTTTCTGACTTAAATAGAACCTTAATTTCCACTGTGGTGTCAACAACATTTCCCAAAGCCCCTAACTTATACCTCGCCAAACCAGTCAACTTTACCCTCAAGCACGTCAATGTAAGATATTTGATCTTTGGATTTTTATTTTTATTTTAAGATTTCAGCAATTTTAATAAGCAAGTTTTCTTATTTTGTCACTTACTAGGGTAAAGATATAGACACTGAGGGCATTCTCTCCTGTGCACACTTGGATTGGTACATGTGGGATATAGGTCTCTGTACTGTCACACACACCAACAGCACTCACACTGTGTGTTCTTGTAATTATTTGCCAGATGCTCTGGCTCTATTTGTGCTGACTATCCCATGCATGGTAAGAGATCCTCAGTGCAGACCATTTAGCCTATAAGTATCATCCTAATTCAATGGGATAAAAAATATCATGGGTAAAAACTTTGTAAGGATAAAAATTAAGTTAGGAAAGTCAAGGTAAAGCTAACACTAAATTAACGTTGTTAACTTGTGTTTCCTGAATCAGTGGTGTAGTCAGGAATTCATTCAGGAGGATGGGGGTCGGGTATGCAATAAATAAAATCATAGCATGATTTGTACAATAAAATTGATAAATACAATGCTCGTGCAATATGAGTGATGGTGGTATTCGGAATTTGTTTAATTATTTAACGCATGGTGTGCCATCAACTCCTTTTTGCCATATTAACAACATTAATAGGTATAGGAAATAAAATACCTTTATGGCAGTTCCACTGAAAATTATTAATAAAGTAATATGCTAATAGGTTGAAAATTGGACTTATAAAGTCAGATCCTTCTTTTCCTCCTCCTGAAAAAAAATCAGCTGTCACCTCAATATCTCTATGCACAGATTGTAATTAGCCGACTAATAGCTTTCAGACAGAACTGAGAAAAATACATGATCCTGATCACTTAATCCTGGTTCTCTCCATTGTAGTTAGTATCCATTATAATGTGATTAAACAAATTAAGGGAAGTGTTTTTTTTATGTCTGAGGAAGAATGGAGAATTGTAATGATGACTTCCTTGATATTTATATTATCTTACATCCATGAGTAAATATTTGCAACAATAATAAAATATTTAGTGGGCATCATAGCCTCTTCAACTCCCACCATCTTCACTATAAAAATAATGGATTTGGTCAAAGAAGGTATTTTGGTGTAATAGCATATTTGATAACTATCTATGATATATATTTATCTAGGATAATTTCACAGCACAGTGTGCAAAGATGTTCCTGGATAAAATTCAGAACATTATAGCCCAAGACGTACCACAAGAGGTAAGACATCTTTTATGGTTTCCTAATTGTCAATACATGCAAGTGCTTTTTTTTTTGTTTGTTTGTTTTTTTTTTTTTAAACAAGATGTTCAATTTTTTTTTATATGTACTCATGGAAATCTCTGGACCACTGGACAGCTTGTAGAACATTATTTGAACATAATAAGAACTCTTACGACTCGTGTGAAAGATGTTGTTTCTGAACAAAATGATTTAATGTCCTTTGGAAATAGTATATTGGAACTCAGTGAAAAACTCCTGACAGCTGTGGTAGAGAAAACAAATACGAACTTCTCTTCCCAAAATTTAGGTATGGAACCTGCTTGTTTAAAGTTACTTCTTACAATCTACTTCTTTTAGTTGACACTTTCTTCTTAGTATAGCTCTTAATTTCATTTTTGAGCTTAAGTGATATAAAATTTGAAACGAATGATAGACTACATGCCAAAAAGAATAGGACTAGAAGACAGATGACTTCTAATTTATATCTTTCCAGAGGTTCAAGCATTCATGGTTGGACCTAATGTCAACTTGAGGGAAATACCCACATTCATCACAAGCTACGCCTCTCTAGATATTGATCTCACCGGGATTTCAGAGAATAACCAAGGTGCAGTAGTAACTCTTACTAAATATTTAAAGGGTTGAGCCAGTGAATTTTAAATCAAAGTTTCTGTAATATTTTAACATATTCAATTAGGGGTTGGTGATCTGGCAAAAATATCATAGGATTTATTTCTGGCTGGATCACAATCCACAATATGATGACAATTATTTTTCATGTTGGTATTTAAGACTATTTTGCAAGTTTCTGAAGAGAACAACCAAACTAATTTCTCTTTTGAAGAGGTGCAGCTAGCTCTACAAGGAAACATAACTACAAATAAAAAGAATAACAGAGACCAATTAGGCCAAATTACCTTTTCACACCAATGTTAATAAAGTGCACATCCCTACACATTGTAAACCATTTAAAAATTGAATCAATTATTTCTAAAATGAAAACAATCAAACATGGATAGAGTATCTAAAAATGTTATATGAAAAGTACATCACCCCTACTAATGTATTCAAAAGTGCAGTAACTGGAAAGGTTATTACCAGGCAAGCGAGTATTTAAATATGTTTAAATGCTGAATACATTAGAAGAGTTGGTTTACATTTTTATTTAACATTTTTTAAATAATCTATTCACATATTTTGTTTTTGCTGCTGAGGAATGCTAGTGTTAGAAAAAATATTTGATGATAAGTCTTAATGAGGGTCAACTATTTTTAGAAGATACATAAAACTCTTGTTTTCAACCATTTTGATGGGTATTATATCCTTGGCCAGGTCAAATGTCATGGCATCACTGATGTTGTTTCAGGCTGCAGGGTTGTTACACTCGCTAAGTCTGACTGCCTGAAAATATATGGAGTTGAAAATCCAATCTTATGTTTAACTAGTGTCATAAAATGTTGTGCCCTTTTACAGAGCCTACACTGTAAACCCTAATGGTGTCTTTACTTAAACAATTAAGTAATCATGACTAAGCATTACTTAAAATGTTGCGTTTTGTACTCATAAATGAAACATCTAAGTTCGTTAAACTTATTTACCTACAAAATACATAAACTTAAGATTTCAAGTGTTATGAACTCAAAATGTTGATTCATTAAAATACCTCACTCTGGTCTTTCTTTGATGTGATTGGCCATGCAAGGAGTTCTGCCTGGTGACAAAAGAACTAATGCACTGATTGGTAGTTAACTGCAAAACATAATTGCTCTTGGTCTTGTCTGTTGCTGGTACCAGTGTAGTGAAGTTTAAGAGTTCACTGTGAGTAGGAGACACTCCGTGTGTGTTTACAAAAATAAATGGTAATCATGTAGAGGATATTTTGTAAATAAAGTTACATTTTGCTAAAACGTGTTCATTTCCCCTATTTATGGAGACTTTTGGGACACCCTGTATGGGACACCCCTACTACAGATGCCTGGGTTCGATTCATGGTCAATAAACGATAAAATACAATATATGAACAGCAGGTTAAGTGAACTTACGTATACAAGTTTTGGGAAACCCCATTACTCGATTAAATTGAGGGAACGAGTTTACTCAAGCAACTGAGTACAGTCAACTTGTTAGGGTTTTTGGTGTATTACTAACAAAATCCTATTATTGTATCCTAAAATTATATACTTGTGCCTACTGCCCACTGAGGGTAGGCAGCTGAAGTGAAAAGTGGCATGGGGGATCTACAGCTACTGCTTTCTTCCTGTTGAAAAAAAAAAAGTATAATACTTGGCTCCACCTTAGTAAATTATCAGAAAAAAACCTATGCAAAACAATAAGCCTACCTATCATGAACTTCATATCACAAGGGTTACACTGGAATTAACAACAAGGTATGAAAACACAGGCAACAACGCTGGCAAATTTCCAAAAATCTCTTACATTAAACAACCATACTGTAGTTTAACAAATAGGCAGCGATTTAATGTTTTGCGGTCCCCAGTTCTTTTAATGCTGCAGCTGTATTTTTTTGCAAATATTAATTAAACATTTAATAAATTTAATTTATCTGATATTAAATTAATTATACATAGATCTGTGATTGCCTATGTCAATAAGCGACATATAAAAGAATTTCTTATGCTGAGAGCTAAAAAAGCTACATAAGGTTTTACTGTGCTGCAAGGCAAACTCAATCACATTTTTAGGAATCAAGTGATAAAGGCTGGTAAAGTTTACGTTAATTGAATTGGGTTTAATGATAACTTAAAAACTGCAACTGGGGGACTTAAGAGCAGTTCTTAATATGTGCACTGTATTTAGATTTGAACTTTAATTTTTAATTCAGGATCAGGTTCTGTGGCCTTTGTGAGCTACACTAACATTTCAGACATCTTCAAACCTACCTTCTTCAAAACAATTATCAACACAAAGAAAACTATGATGTCCCCTGTGGTATCGGTCTTCGTGTCCCAAACCACAAAAAAGACACAACTTACCAAATCAGTCAATTTCACCTTCAAACACACCAATGTAAGTTATTTACCTTTTTTACTGAGCAAATTTTTATTACAATTTTTTAATACTCACTTTTAAGATGTATCTCCCTTCTCTCTTGGCTAGGCGTTAGAACCTGAATTCAGTCTCTCGTGTGTGTACTGGAAGAAAACAGAATGGGTTGAAGATGGCTGTGATGTCATACAGACTAACAGCAGTCACACAGTGTGCTCATGTAATCAGCTGGGTACGTTTGCTCTCATAATGGAGACTGACCCATGCAGGGTAAGACACCAGTGTATTGTACATAGTAATATGAACAGTAAGCATAACAAACAATATCTTTTCCTCCTTCCTCCATACAGTGACTTAAAATGTTGCATATTGTGAGCATAGTGCAAGTTCTAGCTATGACAGCCAAAGGGTAACACAGGCATCAATAGAGGGTCTATAGAGGTTTTAGTTATGATTCTCTGGTAGTATCCCAATAACCTAAGAAAGGCATGTACCCGGGGTTTGGTGCTAGGTACGATCTTTATGGCAGCAACCCTTGGTAGCAACTCTTCGTCTTGGAGTCATTGCAAAACTGAGTCCAATCAGGCTTTGGTACTATGACTACTTGACCACAGACTGGTAAATCAGAATCAGTGAGTTAAGGAAATAGTTTGAATTATTTTTTAAGAGATTTACTGTATGTGGTAGGTTTATGTGGCTCACCTGTAGTGAAAAAATGCACATTGGTTTTCACTGATGTAACACTATATTTATATAATACCCCACAAATAAGTCAGTCAGGAATACTCAATTACAGCAATCAAAGACAGTGGCAAAGCTCCCGTTGAGCCTGAGGTGGCCATTCATTGCATCCGGATCACCCTTACCAGTTGCAACATCAAGTCTCTTGAAAAAGTGTGTGCTGATCTGATCTGTGGTACCAAGGAGAAGAGCCTTAAGGTCACAGGACCTGTGTGAATGCCCACCAGGACTGTGCATCACAACCTGTAAAACTCTTTGCGGAGAGGGTTCGAAAACCTGGGACAGATCACCAGCATCAGCATCCAGGATGGTGTCAAAGTCGAGGTTACCATCACAGACGCATAAGCCGCTTTGGGGTTGCCAACATGAACAACACTGTCATGTCTGTGCAATTAAAGAAAAGCACATTCATGTCTGTGCAGTAAAAGAAAATTTGGATTAAAAAACAAAAACAAACAAAAAAAAAAAGCGTGGTTGAGGCTCTGGGTTATTGAGGCGAAAGTTGGGAGCTCAAAATTGATGCTCCAGGGGCTCTTTATCATGGTTGACCCTGTGCTCTGATTCCAACTTCTGACTCTAACTAAAGGTTAGCCTTTAGCCTAGCATGGATGCCTCCTCACTTGCCACTCTCTCATTTCCATGCAGAAGTGCCATCTTCTTTTCAGAGACCTCTTTCCCAAGAACTGGTTCATGTAGTAGTATGAGGTCATATATCTTCTCAGAGTCCATTGGTTATTTCTCCTGAGCTTTGTTTTTCCAATATTCAGCAGAAGATGGACCTGATATACATGTTCACCAGTGTTTCTGATGCACATCTCATTTTTATCCAGGTCAATTTGACAGACGCATGCATAAACAATTTCTTGGATAAAATACAGTACAACACTTCTGAAGACTTACTGCAGGAGGTGAGACATACTTGGATCTGTTATTTCCTAATTAAGAATACAAGTGGCAGGGATTTTTGGACAGGATTGTCATTTTGTTTGAATATGTAATCACTATATATCTCTCTGGCTGTCAGCTAGACAGTGGAACGTTATTTGAACATCACAATTAATCTTATGACTCGTGTGATAAACAATGCTACTACCAAAAATCTCATGTACTATGGAAATGTTGTATTGGATGTAATTGAGGGACTGGTATCTACACTTGTGACAAAATCAGACACCTACAAAAACATTAGCATCTTTCTTCAGAATTTAGGTATGAATCCTGCTTGTAATTTGTATAACACCATAGCTAGAGTTCAAACATTATAAATTCACAAATTTACATTTCTTCTTACTTCTTTACTTAATAGAAATGAACATAAACTGTAAATCCATATTCTTTTCATTTCTTTGTTTCAAGTATTTTAATTAATTCTCAACTAAATTTGATGTTTATAAAAATGTTTCAGCTTTTCTGGGTGAAGGGAAGTACTAAGTAGAGTTAGTAGCTTACCCTTCATTTATATCTTTTCAGAGGTTCAAGTAGTCATGGTGGTTAAACCAAATTCCTCCTTCAGCAATTCCTCCTCTCAACTGAGAACAAGCAATGTTTCCATGGATATCGATCTCATTGGGCTTTCAAAAAATAACAAAGGTAACATAGTAGCATTTACATGAATATATGTCTGGCTAAACTTTCGTTTTTAAAGGTGGAGTTTTTTTAATATCTACTTGATCATAAGTGCTTTTAAAACTGATACAAAACACACAAACAGGAACACAACAATTATGGTGCTTAGAAATAGACAAACATAGACCAACAGTAAAGGAGGTAAAGGAGATTTAAATATTACGATTAATATTAGATTATGATTAATAGTTAAATATTAACCTCCTAGCCAGCAAGGTGACAAAAGTGACAGAATAATCTTCCAGAGATAGAGGTATTACACAACAAAGCACACATGGAATTTGGCTCAATAGGTTCCCTATTATATCTGTTGATGATTTAAATATTACTGTCCAGTAGAAGTACAGAAAATGGCAAGACTAAAAAGTATGTACATGATTTGCTAGAGCTAAGTGACACCTGTCACATATGGGGTCTATATTCTTATAGATGTTAGAGAATCTGACTTTTATGGTTAACGATTAATTTAAATTAATTAAAGATGAATTATTTTACATTGCATTATACCCTGTTTAGAACAAGTAGACAATTAATACACCCTCTTAAAAGCACAATCCCAAAGTGTTTCTATTATCTTCTCTCTCATTTATATATAATATACAGTATGTACATTGTTATATATAGTATATAGATAGATAGATATTGATTTTATATATAAACAAAGTCTATATGTATAAAATTCTAATTAGGTCTATGATGAATACAGCTTAGAGTTATTTGAGGTTAACAGAACCTAGAGGTAAAACTCTAAAACTGAATCAAAATTTAATCAAATACTAATCTAACTAAAAACTAAGTAATGGTTGAAATTGAAACTAAGTAGAAGACACTAAAAGGGAAACTTGATCCACTTAATGCACACTCTTGTATATGTTCATGTTGTTTGTTCTTTAATCATGTTTGTTCTTTTCTTTTTTCACTATAAACCTTGCTCTTGTCTCCTGTAAATGCTGATACACACCCCCACCTCCTTATCGAACCTTGACCTACTGGTTCACTGTTTGCAACTCATAACACTTGCAGTTACTCAGCTGCATTATTGCTGCATAGCAACCAAATTATTAAGTTGAATTCTAGGTTGCTGCACAGAGCTCACCAGAAGGAAACAACAGTATTAGCGTTAGCAATCTACTTACAGGCCTATAGACTAAGATAACCAGACTATGCCATCCCTCCCAAGTAGCTCCCCATTCATAATATATGTACACAGCTACTTTGCAGTGTGACTTTACTCTACTCTACTCTATTCTACTGAGGAAGTGTAGTCCAGAACAAGGAGAATTTTCCTGCCTCTATAAAGCAGTGGCCAGTATTTACCAGCAAAATGTAATATCTCATTCTGCACATAAAAAATACACTTTGATGGTGAAAGTCTGCATGAATGATCGATTGAACCAAGGCTCTAAGCTGAGAACTTTGAAAATGATCAAATGAAACATCCTTGAGCAGGATAAAAGGATTTATCACAGCTGCAATTTTAGAACACAGACTCAAAAAATACATTTTACAGCAGCACAAAAAAATTCCATCATGGATTGTAATAGTGCAGAATCAACCACGTTGTTGCTAAACCTTTAGACCAGTTCTTAAATGTGTTATATGAAATGTGTTTAAAAAACTTATGACTGTGCATAATAAAAGTCAATTTAAACCATAAACCATTAAACCATGAGTGACAGGGAACTGCGTCTACATCCTGCCTTGCACCAGAGCACCCCTCTCCTCCCATATTAAAGGCCATTTTAAAATAAATGTTTTTCACTTTAATTTTTTTTTTTTTTTTGAGAAAAGAAAACAGTTATCCAAATGCACTGAATTTGATATTGTGACCTCCAGTCAGAAACTCACGGCCTTCTTAAATTAAACGGACCACACTACATTTTGTAGATCATCATTTTGTGGCCCTTCTCCATGGATATTGAAGAAATTACAGCTTTCTGCCTTAATTGTTAAACATACTGTATATTAAGCATAAGCTAACTTGATCCTGATTAATCCACAGCAACATGGTGCTTAAATGTCAAACATTGATGGAATTAAAGTATTAATATAGCTCAAAGCTGCAGCATTCTTTCAACTTTATTGTAACTTCAGGATCAGCTGCTGTGGCCTTCATCAGTTACACCAACATGGCATACATCCTGGAACCTAGCTTCTTCAACCCAGGGAAAGCTCTTGTGTCTACTATGGTGTTAGCAACACTTCCGAAAACCACCCACAAATGGCTTACCAAACCTGTCAATATCACTTTTAAACACATCAGAGTAAGTCCAACATTGCTGTTTTTTGTTTGTTTGTTTATTCCTGCCTGGCCTATTCTCAGCCCCACCCTCTCCACCACCACCTTCCTGTGCCTATGTGCCTTTGGGTTTTATTTTATACTAACTAAGTCTTACAATCTTCTCACATCTTCTCCATTGGTTAGGAGTTATACCCTGAGGATACACTCTCCTGTGTGTACTGGGTAAAACCTGCATGGGTTGAAGGCAGCTGTGATATATGGACAAACAGCACTCACACTGTGTGCTCCTGTGATCACCTTTCAGTATTTGGCCTTATCATGGAGACTATTCCATGTAAGGTAAGAGACCTGGATATATCTATATTTCATAAAAATGTTAGCCTGGGTCAAATATCTTAAATATCCTGGAATAGCTTAAAAATCACCATAAGATTACTGTGGATGGTACAACACAGTTACCCAAAAGATGGCTGTGGATGTTCTTACTTGGATAGCCTAAAGACTGCAATTGCTAGAACAATTTACACTGAAGTCTCCATCATTGAACAACTGCCTTCCGTTTGATTTGATATGATAGAACTAAAGTTAAAACTCTACTGATGCTCATACTAAGGTTCCTGTTAACATAATTAGCACTATTTGACTCTGTACTATGGAGTTATAGAAGAGAAATTATTTATAATCACACTATCAGGTGTCACCCAGACGAGGTTGGATTCCCTTTTGAGTCTGTTTCCTCTCAAGGTTTCTTCCTCTTGTCACCTTAGGGAGTTTTTCCTTGCCACTGTCACCTCTGGCATGTTCATTAGGGAAAAAAATTAAATTTTTAAAATTAATTTTAATTTTACATCCAGATTTCTGTACAGCTGGTTTGTGACAGTGTCCATTATTAAAAGTAATACATAAATAAATGAAGTGAATTATCAAGGATATAAACAATTAGAAAAAACTATTATTATTAGAAATTATAAAAAAATCAGATAAAGAAGATTATACCTAATAGATATGTCATCATTTATATTTATCGACTAACTACTATGGGTGCCAGATCTTTTAGCTATGCTGCCACTCGCCTATGGAACTCCCTTCCCCTTGATATTTGTAACAACGATTGCCTGCTGACTTTTAAAAAGCATCTTAAGACATGTCTTTTTTATTCAGGCTTTCTTGTAATGTTTTATTGAGTCTTTATTGTTTGTTGTGTGCTTTTGTCTTGTGTAGTGATTTGTATTTTTTTATCTTTTATTTTGCCTGCTTGTGAGGTGACCTTGGGTGTTTTGAAATGTGCCATTAAATAAAATGCACTATTATTATTATTATTATTATTATTATTATTATTATTTATACCAAACCAGTCAATATCATAAATTAATAACACCTTTGGGATGAACTGGAACACCGACTGCACCCCAGACCTCCTCACCAACATCAGCGCCTGACCTCACTAATGCTCTTGTAGCTGAATGAACACAAATCCCCACAGCCACGCTCCAACATCTAGTGGAAAGCTTCCCAGAAGAGTGGAGCTCATTATAACAGCAAAGTGAGAACCAAATCCATATTAATGCCCATGGTTTTAGAATGGGATGTTCAACAAACACATATAGGTGTGATGGTCAGTTGTTCACATACTTTTGGCCATAGAGTATATAAACACTAATTTGTAGCATTTGTAGTGCCTTGTTCGTTCATTCATTTGTCCATTCATTTTTTATTGTTATTTTATTAAAAATTGGAGGCACCTTGTTTTACAGTTTAGTAATGCATGGTAATACTTGGGAATCTGTTTGTACTCATTCACAAATGTCAATTTCACCCAATATTCCCAAGATAGACTTAGGATCTACTACAACCCTGACCAAAATAAAGTGCTCATGTGAAAGTGAAATGAGTGAATGCATTTTTTTTAGATCACATCTCATTAAATCATTTGAAAACACCAGTCTTATTTACAGCATATCCAACCATTTAAACAATCTTTCGTTTGTTACTTTCCCTGTTTTCTCACCTAGACACTATTTGGAGAGACGGTGGTCCTGCGCTGTAACCATGTGTTGAACATTTCCATGGCTCAGGGAGTAGGAATCTTCTTCCTGACTTTATGTCTGCTGACATTTACTTTTTGTCGTCAGAACCCAAATGAAAACAACACAGCTCTGATAAACCTGTGTTTAAACCTCCTGCTGTTTCACCTTCTCGACCTGCTCAAAACTCATTTCCAGCCACATCTACAACCCCCGGTGAGTGTTGTTACCACCTGTGTACACCTTTAGCAGGTCAAAATCAACACCTGGATACTTCCTCACATTTATTTCTCTCTTATTTCAGCAAGCCTGTGCAGTGGTAAATGGTATCCGATGGTTCTTCTTTATCTCTGCATTTGTGTGGATGTTTATCGAGACTGTGATGCTCTTCCTATTCATAAAGAAAGTATCACAAATCAGATCAAACCAGCTAGAGGGGCTTAACCAGAAATGGTTAAATATGATTGGATACCTCATTCCCCTGGTTTTGGTGATCGTGTGTGCTTTAGCCACCAAACAAAATTCTGTCAAAGAAGGGTAAGTGTGGAGAGCGATTGGAAGAAGTTTAGTTCATTTCATCACAATGACTAATATGATTTTACTTGAACTAAGATATTTTTCTTCTTTTTTTTAAACAATTTGTCAGATTTAATATGGACTATATGCTTTTTCTCTCTGTAGATGCTGGAAAACTAATGATATAGACACGAGCTTTGACATTCCTATACTCTTCACTGTTACAGTGAGTACTACAGACTTCTTTGTTGCAAATCATATAAACAAGGAATAACACACAACAGACCATGCAGTTATATGAAAATAATGCACCCTTTCATGTGTGAAGTGGCATGAAGCAAAGTGGATTATTTTCATGTAAACGCACAGCCTAGAGTGTATGTATTATGCTTATACCACAGTAATTTGCCAATGATTACAATGTTTAATTTGTTCATAATAAACACATTGTGCATTTAAATGGTTTACAGTTAGATATGTTGTGGAATGTCAGAGAGACAAGTTAGTTCCTAAAATCATGTTTAACATACATACAATCTCAGATGTTACACCTTTTTTTTTACAAAGTCAGTTACTAAAGACTCTCTCCATTACTAGTTCTGCCTCTCTCAGTCTGTTTCTCAGTGAGCTGTGCGGTCACAGTAGCGCAGGACTCCTGTGCAACACACACCCCAGCAGATGTAAGGTCAAGAGTTTATTTAAAGTGTGGCATATCCATTTGGAATCTGTCTCTCAACCTGTCCAAAGAGCTGTCACTGCCAGTGAAGCAAGCCACCATTAGGCTGATAAATGAAAACAAGCCCATCAGAGAAATAGCAAAAACATTAGGTGTAGTAAAATCAACCATTTGGTACATTTAAAAAACCACACTGGTGAGCCCAGGAGCACCAAAAGGCCCAAAAGATCACAGAAAACAGCTGTGGAAGATGACAGAGTTGGCCAGATCAAGAACACCCTCCAGGATGTCAACAATCATCAACAATCAGCAATCAGTATTCAACAATCAAGTAAATATATAGGGTTTACCACAAGATGTAAACCATTTGTTAGCCACAAAAACAGGAAAACTAGAAAAAAAGCCTGTATTGTTCTGGAACAACATCATATGGACAGATGATACAAAGATCAACTTGTAGCAGAATAACACCAAGAGAAAGAGTATGTAGAAGGGAAGGAATTGCTTATAGGTGAAGCATCTGAAGCATACCACCTCATTTTATGGCATGGACATGTATGGCTAGCAATGAAACTGATTCTGTTGTATTTATTGATAATGTGACTAATGACAAAAGCAGCAGGATGAATTATGAAACGTATAAGGCAATATTATCTGCTCACATTCAGCCAAATGCTTCAAAACCAATTGGACTACACTTCATAGTGCAGATAGACAATGACCTGAGGCATAATTTGAAAGCAACTCAAGACTTTTTTTTTAAGGAAAAGAAGTGGAATTTTCTGCAATGTCCAAATCAAACTCCTGAATTTAACTGAGATGCATTTCACTTGCTGAAGGTAAAACTGAAAGCAAAACTTCAAAAGAACAAGCAGGAAGTGGAAACAGCTGCAGTAAAGGCCTGGTCTTGCAACACCACGGAAGAAACCCAGTGTCTGGTGGTGTCTAAAGGTTCCAGACTTTAGGCAGTCATTGAGTGTAAATGATTTGCAACCAAGTATTACAAATGATATGATAATATTAGTTTATCTTATTACTTTAAATTACCTTAAACTCTTATATCCTGTTGTAGACAGCTAAAATAACAATACGTTTTCAATGTCTTTTCAATTGTTTTTGCAGACAAAATTAAGAATTTAAACCACATATACAGTTAGGGCCGGAAGTTTTTGGACAATGACAGAGTTTTTGTGATTTTGCCTTTATACACCACCACAGTAGATTAGAAATAAAACAATCAAGATGTGATGGAAGTGTAGACTTTCAGCTTTATTTTAAGGGGTTCCACAAAAATATGGCATTTACCATTTAGGAATTACAGCCATTT
>JAKKZJ010000026.1:16047985-16065237 GCA_033441845.1 Pangasius mekongensis | reverse complement strand
TATATATATATATATATATATATATATATATATATATATATATATATATATATATAGATAGATAGATAGATAGACAGACAGATAAACAGATAGATAGATAGATAGACAGACAGATAAACAGATAGATAGATAGATAGATAGATAGATAGATAGATAGATAGATAGATAGATTATACTGCATCTAAAGCAGCTGTATAATTCATCAGAATTATTTTCTTTATTATTGTGCTGTGCAGTCAAACATGATTCTCTACATCATCATCATCATCATGATGATCTTCATCCTGAAACGCCTGACAAATGAGAACTTGCAGAGACATAATGCAGATAATACAGTCATGATGCGTGTGATGTTTAAAAGCCTGGCCCAGTTTATCATCCTCGGCTGCTACTGGATACTCCTGTATATCCCCAATGAGACTGGGGTTTTGTATAATGTCTTCCTGTTCCTCAACTCCCAGCAAGGCACCTTCATCTTCCTTGTCCACTGTCTCCTCAACCAAGAGGTCAGTCACTATAAAGCCACTTACCTTTCTCACTTAAGGACTTTTTTTTTCTACTTTGGTACAATTGGACAAAATATATTAATAAACAAAATATATTTTAAAAAATATTGACTGATCAGAAAAATCCTCTTAATTGAAATATTTGCGTTTAAAGCAGGCTTAATGAAAACTTTATTAGTACAAAAGAATTACTTTTTTGTAATAAATGAGAAGTACAGAAATGTTTTAACCTATTCTGCTCTATATGATTATCTTTTTCTACATCCAGGTGAGGCAACAGTACATGAAGTTTCTGTGTGATATTTGCTGGTTTAAAAACCTTGGCACCACTACAGAAGTCGAGGAAACTCGGGAGACACAGCACTGAATTCACGATAACCGAATTTTAGAAGTCAATAAAAATGAAATAATTATCAACACCCAAATCAATACCACAACAAACCAAAACAGAAACACTTTCCTTCTTTTCTTCCTTCACTAAAAAGGAAATAAAAATGTACTAAGAATAACAACAAATACATACGTGAATAGGTAATATGTGAGGCATAAACAGAGTGTATGGTGGTGTTATTGTAAAATAGTGGGTGACAGGATGGTGAGATGAATTGGAGTTACTGTTACCACCACAAAGTTGATTATTTTCTTGTAACAGCATGTCTCTACATGTTTTATTCCTCTTATGCCACATCAAGTCACCAATGATTACAAATTTTTATTTATCTAAAAACACATCCTTTTTATCTATGTATAGTTGCATTTAATGTTGTGGAATGTCTTCTAAAAAAAAAGCCTCTCTTTTTCCTCTTTATTGAAGATAATAAGTCAAAAATAAGTCAGAGAAACACCAGAGTGTAAACTCCTCTGTGCTGAAGACTGTCATGTTCCTGAAAACTCCTAAAAAATGTTACAGCTTTACCAGTATCATCCACTGTACCTGTGAATGAGTTGTTACTATAGAAATGTGTAGTTGGTCTCCTGTAGTTGGTCTCCATGCCTCTACAGGCCACCTGTGTTCCCCTCTGCCTTAGTTCTTCCTCGTGTGTCCTTGTTAGCATTGTCCAGGTCACCTGTGCCTTGTTTCCCCTAGGGTATTTTAGTTGTGTTTTTCCCCTTGTTCCTCACTTGGTTTTTGAGTCTTGGCTGTGAGTTTCCTGCTTTGTTTCACCAAGTCCTTCCAAGCTACCTCAAGTAAGGTGTTCTTAGTTATTTGATTGTTAATGTTCTCTAGTTTTGTTTTCTCCCCTCATGGAGTTTTTATTTTCCCATGTGATTTTTCCATTATCTCTACTGTTATTAATACCTCTGTCCGAGAAAAACTTTTGTTGGATTCTTTTTTCTTGCAAAGGCCTTTTTTTAAATTAAACCTACATTGCCTGGAGTACTGCCTTGAGTGTTTCGTTTAGGTCCAACATTATGGCCTCTGTGGCTAAGTGGTAGCTCTCTCAAACCACCACACCAGAGACCTGAGTTCAAGTCCAACTTGTGACAAAATGATATTGTATTAGAACAAGCGCATTAATATAAACTGTGATTTTCAGCTACAGTCAGAATTGCTGTCATAGAAAATTAATCAACACTTTCTGACCAATCAGAATGCAGAATTCTACAGCACTGTGCCAGAAAACTAAAAATATACAACTTCTAGGGTAACTAATGGCTTCAGATAGTAAAGTGAATGATTATTTGTTTATCTCTTTTTAATGCACACATTTGCAGCATGACAAAAAAATACTCAAGTAAACATTAATGCATTTCCACCTCGTAGGTCTGGGTCCCAGGCTTGATCCTGAGTAAATTCTGAACTTTGTTGTTAATGATTTCTTTACATACTGAACACTTGCCGTCTATATTGGATTATTTATTTGATTACTCTCTGTCCTTGTTGTTTAAGGTTTTTTGACCTGCCTTACCATTTTGATTCTGGATTGTTGGACTAGATTTGAATAAACTTCTTGCATATGGATCCTGACTCTGCTTTTGACTCTCCGTTGTTACAGTAATATAGAACTACTTTTCATGTTATGACACTTGTCATCTCACTTTTAACTTTAGTTTAGCCAATTTAGAATTTTTGCAGCTCTCCATCAAATGGAAATGAAGTTATTCAAGGATTGATATACTGTGTATATATATATATATATATATATATATATACTGTATATATATAATGCAGTCCTATGGAAAAGAGTTACATATTGCAGACTCTATACACTATATTTTATAGATTGGTTATAGTGGTCTTATTCTGGCCTAGATTTCACTTAATCATATGTATTACTTGCAGACAGGCTAACAGGGTGTAGTGCAGTTTATTTTAGTCAAAATCTCTTTCAGAGCCCTTTCTTTATGAGAAAAGAGGATATATCTAACCAGCACAGTTATGACTTAGACAGTGATCCAAGTTCCTCAATGAGTGAGGAAGTAAGGAAGCTTAAAGATAAATATAACTAAGCAGCTGGGAAGGTTGAGCAAGCTATAGTGTGATGGGATGGAAGTCTATTAAACTTATGTAAGGATGAGGCAAGCCTTGAAGGTCAATCAAATAGGAGGATATATATACAGTCAGGTCTGGAAGTATTTGGACAATGACAGAGTTTTTGTGATTTTGCCTTTATATACCACCACAATGGATTTGATATAAAACAATCAAGATCTGATCGAAGTGTAGACTTTACTTTGTGGAATGAAATATTTTAAACATGGATACCAGGGCAGTATTTAAGGGGTGCTGGGTTGGGCTAAAAATATCCCTAATCCAAACCACCGAAATATCACATTGCATATCACTACTGCACCTCAAACAAGTTTATCTCACATCACATTTTTTTCCCTCATATCATGCTGCCCTAATGTAAATGTATAAGCAAATGCTTGCTTTCAATGGTTGTTCAGCACTAACAGTGATGTGTCACATTTTAGGTGTCAAATGCAAATGATCATGATTTGCAGATATGTACACAAAGAAGGATTTTAATATCCAGCTCCAGTTGGATGGCTATACTCCTATTCACTCTTTCTGTCAACAAGAATGTTTCCATGGACTACCAAGGACACTTCACCTAAAATAAAAATGATTCCTCTGTTAACCAGTGAGTATTTTACAGTTAGACATAAGTGTGGGGTGTTGGGGATGTGTTCGTGTCTCCTTGCACAGACACGATGACTGATTTGTGTATTTTTGTTTTTAAAGTAAAGTACATTCATGTTAAAACCTGTTTGAGCAGTAGGTCTTACATATTCTATTTAATATTCAATGTTATGGCTTTTCTCTCTTAAGACCATGTTAAGTATTATAATGCAATAAAACATAAGGAACCAATTTAAAACCAAAGGAAAATTATGATTATTATTATTATTATTATTAGTAGTAGTAGTAGTAGTAGTAGGTGTAACTGTAGTTTCCCAATTTCCCTGTCAATTTGCCATTAAATTTAGTCAACTGACTGATTCTATGTATTTAATGTCTTCCTAACATAGGAATTACTCAGACTCAATGGAAGATATGAGTATGAGGTGTGTAAAAGATATCATTAATAAATTTAATTCCTGTGTCTCTCCTTCAGGAGTCACTGTTCTGTTACTAACAACATTTACATGTGATGCTTCATTTTACAGTAAGTAAACCATGAAATAAAACAACAGAACTGTGGATTGAGACAAGCTCTTGTTGAAATTGTTGTGAAAAAAAATGCACTCTGAATTTTTTTCTTAATTTGTCATAATCAAGGCTGACACATACAGGATACACATCCAAGATCCAGAAGAGCAGAATGTGGAATTGTATTTAACTCGTCATGTTTTAATGCTCAGTCATGAACATACAGTACTGTGCAAAAGTCAGAGACCTTCTGGTTGCAGTCAAATGACGATTCACTATTTATTGTTAATTATTTAGTGAAACTGAATAATGGAATGTACAGTACATTTAAGCCGCCATGCACTAGCACTACTAACTTATGCAATCATATTTACAGATTTCATAGTGTTTCACCAATGAAGACCTATGTGATTTTCTGTTAAATATATTTTTTCAATTATTGTTCATAAATCACATAAAGGTCTTCATCAGTAAAAACAGTATTGAATCTGTAAATATTTTATTTGTAATATTAAACTTGACAGGAATGGAACCCAGTGTGGTCTTCTGCTGTTGTAGCCCATCCGCCACAAGGTTCGATGTGTTGAGCATTCTGAGATGCTTTTCTACTCACCACAGTTGTAAACAGAGGCTACCTGAGTTACTGTAGCCTTCCTGTCAGCTCGAACCAGTCTGGGCAATCTCATGAGTCATTTCTGCCTGCACTACCTCACTGGATGTTTTTTTTTTTCTTTATTGTACCATTCTGTGTACCGAGAATGTCATGTGTGAAAATCTCAGGAGATTAGCAGTTTCTGATCAACAACTAATCAAATCAAAACACATACTTCAAGGTAGTATTGAATGAGCCAGCAGTAATATTTTTTTTGAAAAATATATTCCAATCACTGGACAGAAAACCTGAATATTTATTCATAGTTTTTTAAATAGCTAACCACCAAAGGCCTAGGTTAGCCCAAACATAAGTTCAGTCATGGCTGGATCAGTAGCTCTGCATCATCACACCACCCTGTCACTCAGTATTTTACTTTAACAGCACCACACAGTGTGTTTATCTCCCAATTATGCTCTGCTGCGTCCATGCGGATTGTGGTTGTGGTTACAGTGTGTAGGATTCCAGATGATGGAGATGAACATATCATTCTCATGTTTTCCTTTTCTCAATTAATTATTTGTCTATTTGGCTTGTCTATTCTGAAAACCAGCAGTATGAGTGTAAATGAATAAATAAATAAAGCTTGACTTTAGATAGTTTCAGCAAAAGTTTACAGGATTAAAATTCTGTACAGATGAAAAACTAAGTAATTCTTTTTTTTCAGATGACAATTTGACATTGCTTGAAAATTGCCAGGTATGTTTTGAGTCCTGCAGATACACTGTCTGTGGAGAAATAACTCAGTCTTTGAGATTTAATTTGTTTTGTTAATTGGATAAATAATTAATGATTAATAATAATAACTAATGAGTGATTAAGTGAATAATATATAAGAAACTATTAATCAGTTCACTGTTTGCAGAAATAAATGATTTTTTTTTTCCTTCTAGGTTAATCTCACAGCAGAGTGTGTAGCAAATTACCTGGATTATATTAAGAACTACACACCTACAGAATTATCTGAGGATGTGAGGCATATTTGGTGTTGTTATTTCTATATTGTGAATTTAAATACAAATATATATAAATTGACAATTAAATATGAATATTGATGAATAGTAATGACTGAATATGTATTCATTGGTGTCTCTCTGGCTATTGGGTAGGATGTGAAAAGTTGTCTGAACACAATAATGAATCTTACGACTCGTGTGATGAATGGCAATCCTGACCAAAATAGTCTAAAATCCATTGGAAAAGCTGTGTTGGATGCAAATAACAAACTGGTGTCCACATTGGTAAAGAAAATAGACATCTTCAACATCATCAGCTTCTCTGTCCAAAATTTAGGTATGTATGCTGTAGAACACTACACATGCATTTCTATTCATATTCAAGATTGAGGGGTGAGTGGGGGAAGGGGTGAATTTTTTTTTTAATGAGTTCAGGTTTTGAACACAGTTAACTTTGATTTATGTCTTTCCAGAGGTCCTAGTAGTCATGACGGTAAGATCTACTTCCTACTGGAACTATCTCCCCCGACTCATCAATGTGTCTGTGGATACCGAGCTTGAAGAGGTTCCAAAGAATAATGATGGTACAGTAGCAACGTTTACAATTGTCCCTGGCTAAATTTTTATTTTTTGTTTAACCCTTCACATGCAAAAAAACCAAGCCACCTCCAATCATTAAAACACATTGTTTCTTTCACAGTAGTTCTTTCATGAAGGTCTTAACAAGTTCATTGTTAGAAATGAAGAATAGCTATAGGATAAGGATATGCAGAAAAAACACTGACAAACAACATAATACATTAGTTCTGTTTGTTACTTTTAATATGTTAACTTTGAGAGTGGGATGATGGTCACTTCTCATCATTGTACATGCATGATTTAATATATGCATATAATTCACCTAATGTATGCTTAACCCCGACCTATGGATGGGGGAAAAAAATCCACAGGAAAAACATACACCTCGCAAAACTGAACACAAACCACAAACTCTCACAACATGGATCTCACAGAATGGAAAATGACCCTGGCTGGAAATATGTTATTATTTTTCTTGCCCAGTATTTGGTAGCTCTAATGAATATGTAAACATGTACCACGTATAGTTTTTTTTTTCCCCATGGAATTTAATAGCTTAAAAACTGCAGCAAGTGAATGTACCTAAACAAATTTTCTCTTCAATTTAATTTCAGGATCATTTGGGGCAGCCTTATTGAGCTACAGCAACATGGCAGACATCCTGAAACCCAGCTTCTTCAACACAGTTACCAACACAAACAAAACCACTGTGATGTCCACTGTGGTGTCAGCAACACTTCCCAAAAGCACCAACACCCACTTCACCAAACCAGTCAATTTCACCTTCACACACATCATGGTTATTATTATTATTATCATTGATACTTTTTAATGCTCATGTTTTTAATTATTAATTTTCAGGTTGTTGTATTTTCCTTTCTTGTCTGTTGGCTAGGAGCTGGACCCTGAGGCCTTTCTCTCCTGTATGGATTGGGAGACAAACACGTGGGACACATGTTCCCTCACACGGACCAGTAGTACTTGGTCTGTGTGCTCTTGTAATCGCCTTACTACACTAGCTCTCATCAGTCAGACTGACCCATGCAGGGTAAGATATCTATACATGTATAATGCATATACCGTTAACAATTGGCACGATGGAGCAGTTCCTCTGCCTCACGGTTCCAGGGTCCCCCAGTAAATTCCTAAGCTCAGGTTATTGTCTGTGGTGAGTTTCATGTGTTCTAACAGTGTTCTTGTGGGTTTTGTCTGGCTTTGCAAGATTCCTCCTCTCATAAACATGCCAGTAGGTGGACTGGTGACTCTAAATTGCCAATAGGTGTGTGCAAATGTGAATAAAATAATAAAATAAAAAAAATAAAAAATCTTGAATAAAATCATCACTGAGCTGAGGAAGAGTGGGCCAACACAAATTGTGGTTAAAATTAGGATTGGTCATCCAAAATTTTCAAGACTTACAGCCTCTCTGCTCCAAGGGGGCCAGATCCAGGAAAGATAAGATTGTCTCTCCAAGAAGATCACGGGACAGAAAGTTATCCAAACCTCTAGTGTTATATTGCCAGAAATACTTTCCTTTCAAACACATCAGATCAGAAAACCACTCAGGACATTCTTAACCTCCTTTTACATGTACCAGATTTACCAATCCCGGATTAGAAAAACGAGTAGTTATTTGGGGCAGATGGAGGGTTCAGGGGCAGTTGTAAGGCAGGGTTTTACTTTGGCACCCATCTACTTGTTATTCATGAAGGACAGGTTTAAATAGATAGTAAGTGTGACGAGGACGAGGGAGGGGCCAGGCTGTGAGGACGCATGCCTGGCACTAAATTGGCTAATTAGTGGGGGAGAGAGATAGGCTGGCCCCTGGCCCCTGGCCCCTGGCCCCTCCTGCCTCCTTGTCACAGTAAGTTAACTAGTTTAGATGATACAAAGTGTGTAATTTTACATTCCAAAACTAGAAAAAAACAGTATATTTTTGGATTAATTCATTCCTTTTTTTAATTAAAACATACTTCTCTTATTACCCTTATCTCTTATTCTTCTCTGATTACTTAACAGATAATCATGACATATGTCAATTATGTTTCTATAATAACTGACTTTCAGTCTTTCAGTCATGCAAGGGAAAGGCATAGGCTTCAGTTGCCAGTTGCATTTGGCCATTTGTTTTGAACGGCTGGAATTTTGGTAATTTTATGACTGGTATTTTACAGACAGTATGTGCATGGGGTGATGTGAATTCACAATGCGCATCAACATCTTTGTCTCAGATGTTATTCTGCTTGTACCACAGCAATTCCAATGATTACAATGTTCAATTAATGAGCAATAAATGAAGTTTAATGTTATAAAATATTTTATACCACAGTGTGGTCCAATGCTCGAACAGCTTGGCTCAGACAGTAGTTCCAGCTGTAACATAAACTATAGGTTTATATTAATGCGTTCATTCTAATACATTATTGTTTCTACAGTAACAGCTTATTCACAGGGACTTGTACAGCAGACGCTCCACATAAACTAATAATAAATGGATTAAAAAAAACTTGTTAAACTTCTTGTTTAACAAACTAAAACCTATAATCATTGATGTGGTGAAGTATTTTTTGTTAGGACAAAAAAATTTATTATTTAACATTTATGGAAGGAGTCTCAGTTGTAAGGGCTTTGCAACAGTTATGGTGCTTTAAAGTCTTCAGGACAAAGGACCTTATGCCTTACGGTTTCTTGTAAAATGACGAGTGAGAGAAGGAGAGCGCTCATAGAGGCTGGTGAACAATGTCTATAACATAAGTGATAACAGGAACTCTCTTGTCTTTCGGGCGTTTCACAACATTAAATCTAACTATAAACCAGTAAGATGCATGACATGTCATTCATTAATAAACATTGTAATAATTCCAAATCGCTGCGGTATAAGCGGAATTATACACTCCCGAATGTGCTATTATACTAAGATAATGCACTTACTTAGCCATGCTAATGCTAAGACAAGAATGTGTTAGTGTTAATTAATTACTTGTCTGTTGTCAGCTAAATCAAAGATACCCTGATAGATTTTATTTCAAGGTAATGAACGTAACACATCCGCTCATTTACCCTGAGAGAAAAGAGAAGTTGCCCAGTGCTGATTCAAGGGGGAACCTCGAGTGCACCACAAAGATGTGAGGGGGAGGAGCATACAGGGAGTTGCAGATCTCATTGGAGAGTTCAAAACTAATATGCAACTGTCAGTGTTTTCAGATACATGTCTCATTTGGCTTATCTGGCATTTTATTAAAGAGAAAAAGAAGCCTGCACTTTAGGCATATTTTTTAATGCTAACTCGTACCAGCATACTCCAACGTCAAAATGTGGAGATCCTAGGCATAATGATTTTAAAAATGGCAGGTCTCCATGTACTGTGTTTTTGGTGTGATAATTGCATGCTCAGTGAATGTGAAGTCTCTCCATTTTTCTTAGAGGCACAGGGAACTCACCAACTAGGTCATGTTTGGTGTCATATACATTGTAAATGCTTAGAAGTTCTGTGAATGCATGACAGCAGATTCATGATCTATGAATTTTATGAACATGCAAACAGTTGACTCCAAAAAGCAGTTTTTTCCTTTGAACAGCAACCAATCCTCTACAGCTAGCCATTTAGCATAACACCTGCGGAACTGTGTAACACTGAGGACACTTTTATTACAATGCCATGGCTGACTATACAGAAACCAAAGAGACACCATCGGAACATCACTATTCACACGTCCTAGTGTAATGGTCAGGTGTCTACTTAGGTGTATAAATTTTTTTGCCATATATAGTGTATATGCTAATGATATATCAGTGTTCACAAAAATAATTATTGTTTAGGTTAATTTGACAGGACAGTGTGCATTGGACTTCCTGAACCAAATTCAGTACAACATAGCTCAAGACTTACCGCAAGAGGTGAGACATATTCTGTGCTGCTATTTCCAAATTACAAACAAATGCTTTTATGGAG
This sequence comes from Pangasius mekongensis, assembly GCA_033441845.1. Lineage (NCBI taxonomy): Eukaryota > Metazoa > Chordata > Actinopteri > Siluriformes > Pangasiidae > Pangasius > Pangasius mekongensis. Next base: position 16,054,994 of record JAKKZJ010000026.1, on the reverse strand, counting down.
AGCATGGTCATTTTCATGTACTCACGGGAATCTCTCTGTCTGTCGACTAGACTGTGGAAAGATATTTGACAACAGTAATGAATCTGACATCTCATGTTATAAACCAATATCACCAAAACACTTATGGAAATGTTTTAATGAATGTCACTGAGAAACTGGCATCAGCACTGGTGAAGAAAATAGATAACTACCATTCCACTAGCATCACTCTCCAAACTTTAGGTATGAAACCTGCTAGTAAATTATATACTTTATAAATTATATACTACACCTATGTGGTACATTTCATGCAATTCCATTATTGTTTCTTTATACAAACCATTTCCTTCTTACTTCAGCTTCATAGCAGTGTTTTTATGCTTATTTATCTTTGAAAACAGATAAACACTCCTGATTTATTTCTCTCCAGAGGTTCGAGTGTTCATGGTCGGACCTAATGTCAACTTAACCAAAACCCCTACACTCATCACAAGCAGTGCCACTATGGATATCGATCTCATCGGGATTTCAAAAAAAAGCAAAGGTATAGTAGTAACCTTTATATCTTTAATACTGTGTCTGGATAAATGTCCCTCTTTCAAGATTTGCATCAGTGATTTCTGCACAGTTATCTCTGGCTTCCCTTATTCTGTAAATAGTACAAAATAATTAATTGAAGATGTAGAACACCTCCGTCCAACCATTTGGTACATGTCTGCCAATCATGTTACCTGCCAAATATAAAATATAATTACCAAGCTGTGAAACAGTGCAGATAAATAAATAACAGGTAGGTCAGGTATGAAATAGACAAAGTGATGCTGCAATAATGCTGTTTTACAGAGACAGTTCAAGTTGGAGGATAGGAATTTACAGTGTGGAGGTAGCTGTAAATTGACTGCCTGTGGTTCTGTGGGTCTGCAGCTAGGTCATATGTCAAAAATATTTTCTTTTCAATAGCCTTTTTCTTGTCTGAAGTATATTTTAAGGGTATTGCAGGCATACAAATTAGTATCAAGAAGGACTAGACATGTTAGTGGTGGAGGCATCCCTCCACTTGTTTTATATATTTCAGGAAAAAAATAGACAAAATTACATTTTTTTTACTAAGCTTGCACAAATTCTTTTTCTTTCTTTCTATTTTGTCTTACAAACATTTCCAATGATGACCTCACAGTCACATGCATGCATTTAAAGAAAACAAAGTTGTTACAACTGTGCTGAGTTTTCCATATGTCAATACAAATCTACCATTTCAAAACAACCCAGCACAATTATGTTGCCACCCCATCATGGCCACAGTATGATGAGATCTCCATGTTGCTAGATGCCCCTCAAGTTCTCCCACCTCCCGTACTCAACTTTGTGTTTTCTCCTTTCTCCTAACATTCCTGCTTCCAGGTTTTCTCTACTCTTATTTTCCCACTTAATCTGATGCTGTCCTTTTCCCTTAATCCCAGCATCCCTTTCTGCATTCCTTATAAGATACTCTCTCTCCATGATTGCAATTCCTCTTGCTCTGTAATAGCTCCTCTCTCTGTCTTTCTCCATGACCACTCCTGCCCTCCTATCCTCCATGATTACAACTTCTCATTCATCCTTAATCACAGAATTCTACCCATCATCCCACTTTGACTCAGACCTTCTTTTGCAGCCTCCCCCCCCCCATCATTCGAACTCCTCCACCCTCTTTCCAGCTTATTATCTTCTGCTCCATCTATCCCAAATTCTCTGTCCGTCCTTCATCTTCCTTTACAGTCTGACAGATCCTTTCATTTTCACCCAAGCATCTTAACTCTACTGCTACATCAACTCCATTGCTTCCTGCACTATGCACAATCTGAATAGTCTTATGATAGAATCAAGCATGCATCACTGCACACAACATTCACAGAACATAAACACCCTACAGGTTTGTGATCCCATAAATACCCTATTCATACTATTCTAAGGCCTATCAAGAGGCCTATCAAGTTGCTGTTTCATCTTTTTTTATTTTCCTTTAACCCAGACTTGAATTAGTGCATACTTGCAGTTAAAGATGATTTCAGCCACAACTAGATCACCCTCAATTTTAACTCAGAGTTGTTTAGTGCCTGGCTCTTCTTTTCAATCTTTCAAACTTTCAGAAAGATATATGAAATGTTCCTCTGTAATTATATTGTATTTATATTGTTTTTCTCTTGTAAATTTGATATCCAAATTATTAAAACTCTAGAATCAGCTGCTGTGGCCTTCATGAGCTACAGCAATATGTCAGACATCCTAGAACCTAGCTTCAACACATTTACAGACACAAAAAAAACTACGATGTCCATAGTGGTGTCTGCAACACTTCCCAAAACCACCATCACGGAGCTCACTGAACCTGTCAACTTCACTCTGAAACACATCAAAGTAAGTTACCTGTTCTTTAAAATTTTGACTTTTTTGGTTTGGGGTTGTATTGTGGCTCAGGTAGTGCTGGTGCCTCACAGCTTCAGGGCCCAGGGTTCAATCCTGAGCTATGTATGTACAGCTAATCCTGGCTATGTTTTTCATGTTCTCCCCATGTCCATGTGGGTCTCCTCCAGGTACTCCAATTTCCTCCCACATCAGAAAATCATGCCAGTAGATGGACTGGCTATGCTAAAGTGCCCCTAGGTGTAAATAAATGTGCAATGAGTAGGGTGTATTACTGCTTAGTACCCTGTGATTCCCTACATCACTACCCCAACCATTATAAAGTGCTAGTGAAGATAGAGAAATGAAAGAATAATGTTTCTGATTGGTTATTCTGACTTCCTTTTCTTTTGGCTAGGAGTTAGCACCTGAAAACATTCTTTCCTGTATGTACTGGGATAAAAACACATGGGATGCAAAGTACTGTAATATCACAGAAACGAACAGCAGTCACAGTGTATGTTCATGTAATCGTCTGGGTACTGTTACTCTCATCATGCAGACGGATCCATGTATGGTAAGAGAACTGTATATACCTATTGCACATACAGTCCCCTCTGAAAGTATTGGAATGGCAAGGCCAATTTTTTGGCTATACACTGAAGACATCTGGGTTTGAGATGAAAAGATAAATATGAGATGAAAGATCAGAATTTCAGCTTTCATTTCCTGTTATTTCCACCTAGATGCGTTAAACAACTTAGAACATGGCATCTTTTGTTTGAATCCACCCATTTTTCAAGTGATAAAAAATATTGGAACATGTGACTGACATGGTTTGGAAATCCAATCTGGCCTTCTGATTCGTACTGCTGATGAGTGATCTGCATCTTGTACTTTGGCCTCTATATTTCTGCTCTCAAAGTCTTCTTCGAATGGCAACTGAGATACCTTCACCCCTGCCCTGTGAAGGTTGTTGGTGATGTCACTGTATGTTGTTTTTGGGTTTTTCTTCACAGCTCTCAAATTGTTTGTCAGCAACTGCTGTTGTTTTCCTTGGCCAACCTGTTCTATGTCTGGTTGTTATTAGAGGGCAGTGGTACCTCAGTGGTTAAGACATTGGGCTACTGATCAGAAGGTCATGAGTTCAATCCCCAGCACTGCCATTGCTGGGCCCTTAAGCAAGGCCCTCAACTCCTCAGTTGTATAAATGAGATAAATGCTGTAAATGTCTTACACCAGTGGGTTTCAGGACATTCCAAACTGTTGGATTGGCTATGTGCAATGGCTCTTATCTAGTTTTCCCTCTTTTCTCAGCTTCAAAATAGCTTGATTTTCTCCCATAGACAGCTCTCTGGTCTTCATGAAGGTTTATCCTTTTAACAAATGCGGTCTTCTCAGGTGAAACCTAGGGCTCAAACCAAGAGTAGACTTTCAGAGCATGTCACACTTTCGAATATTTTTAATCACATAAAAAAAAACAGGTGGCTTCAAACAAAAGGTGCCATGTTCTAAGTTTTTTTTAACACATCTAGCTGTAAATATCAGGAAATGAAAGCTGAAATTCTCATACTCATCTTTTGATCTCAAACTCAAATTTCTTCTGTGTATAGCAAAAAAAAAATAGAATTCTAATGCTTTCAGGAGATGTGATCAAGAAATAAATATTTCCAATTGATTAAAACATTCAATATAATAAGCGAAGAATAACTGAAACTTGAAAAAAGCATGATTCATTTAGACTCTTAGAAGCATATAATGAAACAAAAGCTGTGCATTAAAATAAACCAAATAAAAATTGCTAAGATTTCACTGGTGTCACTCTGTGTGGCATGTCTGAAGCAAAGGGTTTTCTTCGTTTGCTGTTAGCTAGTTGCACTGTCAGAGTTATATAGCTCTCTGGAGTGTTGGTGTGTTTTTGAATCCTGGATTCTCCACCACTGAATATGAACTTCCCAATCATCATCATGAGTTCTTTAGCCCAGATTGACTCAGTGAGGAAAGACTGCCTGAATGTGTGTGTGTGTGTGTGTGTTGTATTAGCAATATGTTTGTGGTTTTATCACTGACGTATTGTACACATATTTGGCATATTTGGCAGACTGTAATGTTTTGGTCCCACCACTCACTAGCCATCACTGTCATAACTTACTGGGAACCTGAAGTGCTCCCAAACACCAAACTTTAAATTTGGGGGAATCTTACAGCTCCTGCTTGCTGACTAGAACCATTGCTGTTTTTTCTCAAGCTAGTATGGTAGTATGCTAGAGTATTATCTCATGGAAAAACAGTGTGCTTATGAGCATGTTTTTAAAACTTTTTAACCTTTCCTGACTGAAGAGGAAGATAAGGGGAAGATACATTTTCAGAGTCTTGGTCTGATGTTGGTCTGACGAAGTTTAAATGTTTATGAATGTATTGTTCAATATGAAGATGTATTGAATCAAGAGCCTCATATCAAACAAAAATAAACGCAATTACATTCATTACGAGTCTCTCTATTCAAAACATCTGTGTACCAAACAATAAACAGGCTGAATAATAAAGTTAATAATTAACTAAAGGCTCTTCATCATAAAGCACCACTTGTATTACATGAAGTGAAATGAACAATATAATACACTGTATTGAAATTATACAATACACCAACAAGACTGTGTAATCCCTAGAAAGCACTTTATGTATTTTATTAATAACATCTGTAACAGCATGCTGCAGCAGAAAGTGATGCCATTACATAAAGCATTCATATAACATATAATAAAAACAAGATGCTGGTAGAAAAGTTAGCAAGCATTCTTACATGCATTTTCATTTTATCACTTACATTACATGCATAAATTGGGTCAGAACAAATAGTTAAACCTCTTAAAAAATTTATACTGCTGGTGCATTAGTGTTCACAGAAATTATGATTATTTTTATCTAGGGTTATTTGATAGGACCGTGTGCAAAGAACTTCCTGTATCAAATTCCTGTTAACATACCTCAAGAATTACCACAAGAGGTGAGACATATTTGTGCTGTCATTTCCTAATTGTGAATATAAGAGTTTTTATTGGACAAGATGGTAATTTCATTTGAATTTGTACACTAAATGTATGTGGACTCCCTGAATACTCATACATGCTTGTTGAAAATCCCATTCCAGATCTAGTCCCCTTTACTGCTAATGCAGTCAGCATTCCAATTCATAGCAAAAGTGATCGATAGGGTTGAGGTCAGGGCTCTGTGAAGGCCACTAAAACTCATCCATACCAATCTTGGCAAAATGTAACTTTATAAAACTTGCTTTGTGCACAAGTGCATTATTGTACTGGTACAGGTTTGGGCTAAGCCCCATAGTTCCCGTGAAGAAAATTTTTAATGCTAAAATGTATATTATAGATAGACATTCTAGAGTCTAGGGGCGCCCAATCTTATCTGGGTATGGACTGGTATGGGTGCAGGTTTTCATTCCAATCAAACAAGAGCCACACCTGATTCCACCTGTTTAATCAGTTGATCTTGGCTTTCAATAGACTATCACGTGTGATTCTGCTTGGTTGGAATGAAAACCTGAACCCATACCAGCCCTTTCTGGATAAGACTGGATACCCAGATTTTTGGCCATATTGTGTACATGTACTCATTGGTGTCTTTCTGGCTGTTGGATAGATTGTGAAAAACCATTTGAACATCATAACGAATCTTACAACTCATGTGACAGACAGCGTTTCTGACCAAAAGTATCTAATATCCTATGGAGATGTTGTATTGAATGTAACCATGCAACTAGTGTCTACACTGGTGAGGAAAAGAGATCCTCAGAGCAACATCAGCTTATCTCTCCAGAATTTTGGTACAAAAGTTCTTTGAAAATTTTAGAACATCTCAGTTAAATTTTTTTTCCCCATAAATGTTATTTCTACTATACAAATGCATTGTAAGAGCAAATATTGTTTAGATTTATTTTTAACATGTTCAGTGTATGCTTTGATTGATGATACCAACAAGAAACCATATTCCTGTCAAAGGGGAGCTATAACATCATTGACATTATATGTTTGTAGAGGTTCAAGTATTTGTGATGGCTGGACCTAATGTCTCCTTGAGGCAAATTCCTCGACTCGGTACAAGAAACACTTCTATGGATGTTGATCTTGTTGAGATTGCAAAGAACAACAATGGTACAGTAGTAATCTTGGATATAGATTTAATAAACAAACTTTGTTATAGATTTTTATTTGATGACGTCTACATTATCAAATCAGTACAAAAACATTTCAGATTCTAAACGTTAGTTTTCCAGTGCAAAATTTAATTTTCCAGAAAAATGTTCGTATGTCAGTATAGAAAGCAGCAGATTACATAAGAGACACTTTTCAGACAAATGAAGGCTGCAAGTGTGACATTCAAAGTCTCCAGAAGAGCTGTGGCTGCTTCTGCTCAGTAACACTTACAGCTCATATTGTACCTGAGAATACAGTTAAAAAATTAAAAAAATGTATACACCCCCACAATGGATTTAAAATAAAACAGTTAAAATGTAGACTTTTAGCTTTATTTTAAGAGGTTCCACAAAAATGTGCCATTTACCATTTAGGAATTACAGCCATTTTAAACAAAGTACCTCCATTTTCAGGGGCTCAAAGGTATTTGGACAAAG
>JAKKZJ010000026.1:15952692-15972578 GCA_033441845.1 Pangasius mekongensis | reverse complement strand
AGACACTGTTTATTTATTTAAAGCGAAGGATCGTCACATTAAATACTGACTCTGTTTCAGTTATTACTGTTTACTGCCCTTTATAGTGTTTTATTTAATGTAGAAACATTTAATTTCATTATTTTTGAAGGCGTCTTTGCTCTACAGCGTTTCTTTACACGTGTCTAAGACTTTTGCACAGAACTGTATTATAAATACAATCATATACCTCATATATTTGAGGTTTGTTCCAACATCCATGAGTCCACCTGATTGTCCACATCTATAAATTTAAACATTAAGTTGATATGTGTGTGTGTGTGTGTATAAGTGTGTGTGTCTGCACTTTAGCTTGAGGCCCTGTTTATGTCAGGTGTGTCCGCATAGCCTAAGGGCTCTTCAAACTGTTCTTAAACCACACCCCCGTACACACACACATACACACACACACTAAGGTAGACAGAGCCGGTTGTGCCAGTAGAGACAGAGAGGGAAAAATTTAGCAAAAGGCGACAGGTGAGTTTGAAGCATTGCGATGACAGAGGAGGTAGAAATCAGACAGAGATATTTTTTTTTCCTTTATGAAATATTAATAAAATAAAAATTACTGACTGTGTTTTACACACGAAGTGATCCCACATCAGAATTCTTCAACTTCTCAACAGGTAAGAAAGATCTTCTTTTTATAATTAATATTATTATTCATATTATTGCGTATAATTTAGATCTCATTGGATTTGTGTATTAAAATGGTACGGGATCAAATTTGAAGGCGACGTGCCCCAAACTTTTTGTTTATAATCAATTTACTATTCTACACTCTTCTGAAACTTTTGTTCCAGGGTCATTTGCATAGTTTAGGCTCCTTAGCTTGCTAAATCCCTTCTACCAGGAAGGAACCCTATCAAAAAGGGAAACACTCTTACGGGGTCTAGATTTAACCTTTTATTTATTTATTGATTTATTTATTTAACCATCAAGGTAAATATGCTAATTTTATAAACACTAAAATTAACATCCTACACTCTTTGAAAAAAAAGTCTTTTGAGGGTTCTTAGCTTGCTAATTGCATCTATCTGAAAGGAAAACACACTTAATCCACAGAACTATTAAAGGTTCTAGATTTAATCTTTAGAGCATAATAGCAATATGTGCACCATCAAGGTTAATTTAATAAATACTAAAATTACTTTATTCTGTATTATGAATGTAGCTTTGTGATTGGACTATGCATACTTTGCAATAAGTATGTTGATACCTAGAAATACAGGTGAGGTACAGTGGGTGTGTATAGTATAATTACTATAACACTGAACAAAGACCACATAAAAGATCTCTAGTATAGTATCATCACACCCAAAGTAAATCCTCGCCACTCTGCCCACGTTCTGATAGCAGGCCATTGAAAGAGGTGTGACAGTAAGCACATCTGGGGCATCTGGGACAACCTGAGTGACAACTTCTTGTGAAAGTGTGTGACAGGGTGGAGCAAAGGAACTGGAACTGAGGATTGTGTGAGATAATAGGAAGAAAAAAGTTACATGGTAGTGACTTTTTTGGGTGCTAAACTCAAATGGATTAGTGCCAACTGTGAAACAACAACGTGAGATTTTGTCTGGATATATCTGTTAAATTAAAAAGTAAATAAATAAAGAAGCTAGTAAAATACTATTTCTGATAAGATAATACCTTTTGGAGTGGCAGGGTCTGACCCGGTTTGATCCTGAGCTTATGAAGAGCTTCACATGTTCTCCCCAAGTCGATTTCCTCCGGTTTCTCCTGTTTCAAACCCACCTTCTAAAAACATGCCACTAGGTGGATTGGCAATGCTCAATTGCTCCTAGGCATGAATGAGCCTGTGAATGTGTCCCTGGCATCTCATCCAGCGTGTATTCCTAACTCACACCCTGGGATACCTGGGATAGGCGCTGGTGCACTGGAATAATGCAGTTATTGAAAATGAATGAATGAACAAATTAATTGTAAAACCCACAGCAAACTGACTGAGGAAGTTCCTGTACTTTTAAACAGGCCTCAGGCAGGTTTCACTTATGCAAATAGCCCTCTTTAGTCTAAAGGCAAGGTGTAAAAACCAGCAAAGCTCTCATTTTCATAATTGCTGACACTGAGAGAGCAGATGTCTGCAGTCATCATTGTTTTGCTTCAGGCAACAGTTACCAGGACTAGCTGTTTCAGCTGTGCTAACATATTTTATTCAAACAAACATGTTGGATAATGCCAGGTCTCACTTCATGAACACAAGCAGCTATTATTTTCATGTTTTGACAGAGATCAGTGTTGTGTTTTTTTTTTATTTAAACATGATGGGATGAGTTGAAATAATCTTTTCCTTTTGGTTGATGTTTTTTTCCAAAGTGGCTGTCAATGGAGACATTACAACTGAGCAGTTGAGGGATAAAGGGTCTGGTTTATGGACCCAATGTTGGCAGATTGGTGCTGGGATTTGAACTCAAAACCTTTCAATCAGTCTCAACCACTGAGACACCACTGCCCTAGGTCAGTTTTTGTGATCTGATGACCTTTGTCACTGACTGGATATCTACACTCTCATACAGTCCAAGAAGATTCAGTCACTCTGAGAAGTATAAACCACCTTGTTTTCTTTATATATATATATATATATATATATATATATATATACACACACATCTACACTGCAAGTTGCTCTCTTCAGCACCATCAAGATGACTGCCCCTGCTAAGGAATGGAAACCCAAGAAACCTCACTACATCCCTCGACCCCCAGGTAAACCCTTCAAGTACCACTGCTTTCAGTGCCCATTTACCTGCAATGAAAAATCTCACTTGTTCAACCACATGAAGTATGACTTGTGTAAGAACTCCCTTTCACTGCTTTCTAAGCAAGGCAAGATTTCCCTGAACACTGTTGATGAAATTAGCATGGCAACAGCTATCACAGAGGCATCAATGCAGAATAATGTTTCAGTGCAAGCCAATGATTTGAAAGAAATGACTACAGCCCAGCTGACAGATGACCACAAAGCCGGACCAAATGATGAAGAGAGCAGTAACACACCTGAAAGAGTGTGCTTACCTCAGAGAGATCCAGAACCAAAAATGAATGCAGATCTATTAATGACCAAAGCGTCATCCAGGACTGATGAATTAAAAACTGCAGCATTGAGCAATAAGGAAGAACCAGGGGCAACAACACATACCTCTGCCTTTTCTGCTGTTTCAGCTTTTCAGGAAGACCTAACATCAACCATTCACCAACCATCAAAGTCCCTGCAACATCCGTTTCTTCCCGTAAACAACCCGATTCCTGTTCATAATTCATTCCTAATTGACTACAAACCCCAAAAGCAGGCAAAAGAAACAGAACCTTTTTACCAAGGTCAGGAGTTCCCTTCTTATGCTTTTCACTACAATTTATACCCTATACACTCTTCGTATTCACCCTATTTCCTTTGTGGCAATTACTGCAATCATCTCCCTTCCCCTCCACATTTTAATCCATACGTGATGGATGCTGTACCACCTGGCATCCACCCACTCTTATCAAGGCAACTTCTTCCCATCCACTCCATCCCAAAAATCCCCAATCCCACATTAGATCAATCTTATGGATTCTACCATTCACATCCATCCCTTAGCATGTACCGCCTTCAAGACCAGACCCATCTTACCTCATGTTCTGATCCAGAAATAGGCCAGTCTACTATGGCTGTACCTAGCAGTCATGGTCATGCAAGACCCGATCTTGATTCATACACCATGGCTCAAAGAGAATACTTACTCAGGCAGGTACCTGGGATCAGAGTAAGCCAACAAAACAAAGTTCAAATGAGTCCCAAACTTGGCTATTCTCCAACTGGGTCACCAGCTGGGCCAAATGCAAGAGATCACACCCAGAAAGACTCAGAATCCCAGAACCCACTGGATGTAAGTGAGATAGTGCTTCCACATGACCAATTGGAAGAGTATAAGACTAAGACACTCTCAGCTGAAGATGAATCCAGACAAGGCAGCTCCACACACTGGGAGAGGTAAAATATTAATATTTGGCATTCTTTATTTATAGAACAAAACAGCATATTATCTGAAAGTACTATGCAATACATTGACTAACACATTGTTTTACTCTCTTTGCCTGGTAATAATTTGACAACAAGGCCAGCAGAACAAGAAGAAGTGGCAGATGATGATGTGGCCCCACTGAACCTCTCAAAGAAAGAGCCTGCTTTTGAGTTTCCTTTAAACCTCTCTCTAAAACCAATCTCTGGTATCCCTACCTTGCAAACCCATATACAAGGTGAAATTAAAAACACCAGCTGGGGAATTACGGATGCCAATTCAGTGAAAGAAGAAAATGATGATTCCACAGATGAGAAAAAACAAACAGCTGCATTTGCATTGTGTCAGCTGGCCCAGTGGAATCTGTCAGAACAGACAGAATGCTCAGAGATAAGCACACACTTCAGCAAGTACACAGAGACTAGTGCTAATGATGGGCTGAATAACCATCAAGTCAGCTCTACTTCACTTCATAACAACTGCATAACCAGTATTCCAGCAGTCATGCCTCAAAACAAAATTTCAACCAAAGAAAGTGGCAAAACTGTCTCTGATAGCACTGAAACAGACAAGGCAAATTCTCCTTCTAAATTTCCTGATCCAGAATCTTCCCTGGATGTTAACTGCTCCACACCTCATCCTGAAGGTACAACAGTCTTTCCTTCTGAACCCAAAACCAAAGGTCACACAAAGGCCAGAAGACGTGGAACACAAAATGCAAAGAGGAGCAGAGACTCAGTTCCTAGCAGTCGCATTCTAAGGAAAAGACTTCGCTGTTAATAGTTTCAAAATTGTAGCATTTGATTGCAGGGCATTCAGAAAGAATGTAGAGCTAGAATTAATCTTCAGTGTTGTGTCTTTTTGCAAAGTTCCTGAAACTGAGGTCATCCAGCAAATGGAAGAAAAAAAAATGTCTAAACATGCAAAACAAGGAAAATTTGACCTTTTGTTTTCAATTTTTAATTTAAAAAAAATCAATTTATACCAATATATTTATAAATGTTATACAAAATAAATAACTCATAATTAATTACCAACCAGTTTAATTTATTTTACTATGAGTCTGAATTTGGTGGATATTCTTACTTACCGTTTAACTAAAGTGTCATGTCTTTCTAAGTATAACCCTTGAAACTTGTACCTAACAAGGTTTAATAGTTACTGGCATAAGTCATAAAAGTCTGTCAAAAGTCTCCTTATCTCTCACTTAAGTCAGAGCAGTGTGTCGTTTCATGCTTGACTGCTCAAACCACACACCCACAAACACACACACATTAGCAGGTGCACCTGAAACCTGCTAAACCGCAAACATCACATCATGCAGGTATGGACATGTTGGGCTGTATGACCGTTGAGTTTCTGTTTCTCTCTCTACCCTGCCCAGATAAGACATGACCCATTCTTATGTATGTTATAGCAGCTATAAACATAATATAAACTATGAACTATATAGCAGCCTCCCTCACCAACCTCTCTTTCTTCTCTTTCTTGAAGTTACTAAGACATAAAAAAATGCAGCTTGTCATATTACTAAGAAACCACAAAGTATAAATTTCTCTGTCCTGAAGACTTTCCGCTATCGAATACTTTGACCTGTGTCAAAATTACAGCTTTACCTCTGACTGTCACAAACCCCTGACAGTGGAGACTCCTTTCATGACCGTTAAACAAATGTCTCCTTACAGAAAACTTTACTATATAAATGAATGAACATTTTTAATCCATTTATATGAAGCGTCCACCGTACCTGTGAGCGGGTCTGTGAAAGAGCAGGTAATATAGAAATGATAATGTTTTAGTATGAACATATTAATAAAAACCTGTGATATTCAGCTGCACTATTGTCAGAGCTGCTGTCATAGAAAATTTATCAACATTCTAATAAACCATGTGTAACACTGTTAAATGCAAATGACATTCATTTATTGTTGCTTACTGACATACTGTATATCATGTGTGTCTTGATTAAATATTAACCTGGATGTATTTGTCTTACAGGATGCACTAAACTCATTCAGCAATGGCCAATAAAGCTTGTATTTATAAATAAATCAATATATTGTTCAACAGAAGAACAGCATAGGGTAGTTCAGCATTACAATATACTGTATAACCAGACTATCTTTGTTCATTCTTCTTTTTCATCACTTTTCTTTTACTTAAAATTCTCCACATATAGACAGTTGCTTGTGAGCAGTTACATAGTTGTGCAGGTTTTGGTTAGCAGGGCTCCTGAGGTCCAAGTTGTGTGGAGGTGCCCCCCCTCCGGTACATTGTGGGCAAGCCATTGAGTCAGGCACATGGTTTTGTGAGGAAAAGCCAAGGGTTACAATCAATGTTGGACCCTGAATAGGCAAGTATCCATAGACAGAAGGCAATAGAAAACAAGTGAGCTTTGTAGAGAAGAAAAACGGAGCATTAGTTCATGTCAGTATTCCTGAAATGTTGGTTAAGACCAACAGAGCCTAGTTCTGCACACTTTGGGTCCGAGAGCATTGTGTCCTTTTGATTGACAGGTCCTATTGGTTGTGCAAGGGGCAGAGACATGCTGATTGACAGCTAAACTCCATCTCATAAGCAGCACGTGACAGCTGAACTCCATCTCATAAGCAGCATGCTAGAGGCTGTAGTTGATGGAGTATCTGTTAGCACATCATTAAAGAGAATGGCAACTTAATCAGGTATTTAATTACCTTAAAAAGTTATTTCTGTAAATACTGAATTATTTATCCTCAAATTCATTGGTAAATTTTACTCTAAAGCCTAATGTGTGATTTTATTACATTCAGAGTGTGTCATTTTCGATATGCTAAATCCAGATTTGTCTGGTCACATTGAATTCAATTTCAGTGGATATTCCAGCATGTTTCACTTCAGCTCCAACTGAACATGTAGTTAACAGCCTTGGTTCTGATCTCTATCAAGTGATTTTTTGGCCTTCAGAGAAAGGGATTGTTGCTGTGACTCTGGAGCTGGGGGGCTGTTTGGAGGCGGGGCATTGAAGAGAGGGGCAACAAGGGCTGGGGAAGGTTAGGGGGCAGGTCTGGAGGCTGGGGCATGGTTTGGGATGAGGGCAGGGGAAGAGAGGCACTGTAGGGAAGAGCACTGGGCAAAGCATGGGCAGGCAATGGGGAAGTGGAGTTCGGACGCATCTGATTCAGAGTCAGCCTGCGTTGGTCACAGTGGAATGGGTTAGTGGGTGAGGGAGTGCTCAGACCTGAAGAGGAGAAACAAGAAAGAGGAATTTAGAGAATGGAAAATACTAAGTACTACATTTTCTGTACCTATTTGACCATTGTTATTTGGTAAAATGTCTCATTAACGCTTATTATTTCATTTATTTCACTCATCCTCTAACCCAGTCCCAGTCTCCATCTCATATCCAATCCAGTCCTGGTCCCCATCTCATCATATACTATCCCAGGATCTGTCTTAGCTTCCCATTCTGCCCCCTCTCTTTTATATTCTCAATTTAGTCTCAACTCCTGTCTCATCTCTCAGTCCAGTCTACTTCCTTTCTATTCCCCCAATTCAGTCCCAATCTCTGGTTCATGCTCTAATCTAGTCCCACTCCATATCTCATATCTTAGTTTTGATTCTGTCCTTTTCTTACCCCCCTATTAAGATCCTGTCTCATCCTTTAATCCAGTTCCACCTACTGCCTCATCTTCTGAGCCAGTGCCAGTCCATATCTTATTCCCCAATCCAGTCCCCATGCTTGACTCATTCTCCAATCTTGTCAAATTCTTTCTCCATCCTCAATCCAGTCCCAGATGCTATATTATCCCTCAACCTATTCAAAGTCCCTTTTATCATCCTTTAATCCAATCCCAGTATTTGTATCTTCCAATCTCACCCCAGTCAATGTCTAGGCAACCAATCATTATCTTGTCAACCAGTCTAGTCCTTGTCCTTGCCCCTGTTCCATCCCAGTTCAATTCCCTGTATCATCCCCATCCAGCCCCAGTCCCTGTGTCATGACCTAATCCAACATCAATCTGTGTAACATTCTCCAATCCAGTCCCAGTCCCTATCTAACCCACCAGTTGTATCCCAGTTCAAATCTCATCCTCCAATCCAGTCATAATCCATGTCTTTTGCCTCAATCTTTCCTAGCCATTGTCTCAGCTCCAGGTCCAGTCCCTGTTTTAGGTTCAGTTTAGGTCTACTCCATCTCCATCACTAGTCCTGCCTCCACAGCCTGACAGTACCACGTTATGTACCAAAAAGTGTTAATCACTCCTTCTCCAGATCAACCAATGAGCAGTCCTTAAGATTATTTTTTCTTAAACTTTCACTAAATCCCATTACCATGTGTACCTTATATTGCTCAGTAGGGGTTAAAAATGAGTATGAGTTATATTGTATGTTGTGTGTGAAGTATGCATGTATTTGAGTAGATCAGTTATAAAGGTCAGGTTTCTGTGTTTTTGCATGTGTTTGTGTCTAACCTGAGAGGAAGGGGTTCTTGCTCTTGGCCGGTACATTGGATGGGTTAAGCGTGTGTGTTTGTGAGTGTTGCTTTGAGGGAATGAGTGTGTCTAGGTTGATGAGTGATGCAGCAGTAGGGCCAAGAAAAGCCTCTGGTGTGCAGCACTTTCTAGGGGTCACTGGATCCAGTGGGGGGCCAAGGTGAGAGTGGTCAAAGGTCACTGATCTTGCTTCAACTCTGCCATTTACCTGCCCACCCACCACCAATTCAGCAAATGGGTCTATATCTGAAATAGAGAAACAAAAAAAAAATAAGCCATCATGTACAGATAGAACTGTAAGTTATGCTTTCAACATATACAGTGATGTTGACTTGATCACTCAACAAATGGTCATTTAATGCTACATTTTAACGCCCTCTAATATGGTGATGGAGATTCAACCAAGGGGAAGGAAATTGCCTAATCAACAAAAGCACATTACAAACACAAATGAAATGCAGGGCAGGCTCAGAAATAACAGTAGTACCTGCTGGACTCTCACAGCGAGGGCTGAACACACTGTTAGGTCTTTTGTCTCCAGGTTCCTCTTCCTCACGAATGGAAAATGGGTCGACTCCTGCTGAGGCTTTGTTACACCACACACCATGTGTCAAATAAACACTGTCTCCATAGTTTGTGTGAAAGTGTATCTGTGGTTTTGTTTATTTTTGGGCAGTACCTGGACGAACTGGACTCCTCCAAGGTTGTTCTGTGGATTTTGATGTGGACTTGGTAGGCAGGGCCCCCCATGGGTCTGGTGGAGATTGGTTCGTAGGCCAATGGTGATCTGGGCTACCAGAAGAGGTGTGGGGTTTCCAGGGACTACCAACTACAGGGGTACTGGTGTTAACCACAGCTAGAGTGAGTGTGAGAAATACAGAGAATGGTATAATCAATAATAGGGATTTTTTCTGGTTTCTTTCACTCATATTTAAGTGAAGTGAAGTGACTTGTGGCCAAGTATGGTGACCCATACTCATTGTGCTCTGCATTTAACCCATCCAAGTGCACACACACAGAAGTGAACACACACACCTTCAGTGAACCCACGACCTTCAGGTTCACCTTCAGGTTACAAGTACGACTCTCTAACCATTAGGCCACAACTGCCCCCAAATATTCATATGAATATTCATATTAATATTCATATGAAACCAATAGATGGAAAACACACTATAAAAATGAGAAGATGAATTCAGCAACTTACCTACAGACTCCCAGGGATCAGAGGTTAAAGGGCAGGAGGGCTGGGCATCCCAGAGATCATCACTGGGTGGCACTTCAGATTGTCCAGATGGTCCAAATATGTCAACCAGATCAATCATGGCTGCCTGGAAGAACAAACAGATCATAAGGCAGACAATCACACACCAATAGAGCTGTTACAGAGAATCCTATTTGGTTCAGTTCAGTGTCTGTCAGCTTCAGAGTCTAGCAAGAGATTCCCTTGGCTTTTATTTCTGTTACTGAAATGCCCTCATCCACTTTCCCCTGTCTCATTCTAATATGATTGCTTTATTAGCAAAAATGACTTTTGTTAGATGATTACTTGGGAGCCCAATGGATCAAGTCAACATCACTGAAAGTAGCACAGCCTTTAAAAAAAACACTGTAAAACACTGTAATGAAATGAAATGAAATGAAGAAAAAGCATGATTTGCAATGTCCAGATTTGGTTTTAAAGCCATCCTTTATATATCTAGCAGCTCATGTAGCCTTATTATTTTGTTTAATTAGCTGGTTAGCAAGATAGGAAATTCATTTGGTAGGTAGCAAGCAAGATTGGAAACATTTTAGCTAGTTAGCTAGTAGATCAATATAAATATGATACATCATTCTTCTGGCCAAGGTTGAATCCTGCTACCATTCATTTTGTGCTGCAAGTGGCCACAGATCTGACAGATTGTTCTTGCTTTTGAGAATGTAAGTTAATAAGGATTTGTTAAAGGTAATGGAAAGAATGGAATGGAAAGAAAAAAGTAATGGAAAGAAGTGTGGATTGTTGTTCTTGTACCTCCCCAGGTCCAGATTCACTGCCTCTCCTGCTCTTGTCTACAGCTTTCTCAACTTCGGATTCGTCCTCTTGACCTCTGCGGTGCTCCTTCAGAAAAAGAAAGCACATTTGATTAAGAAAAGCATGAACAAACAAACACTACACATATGCTAGATGAAAAGTAAGGAAAAAACACTGTGTTGTGCTGTTAATTATTAAAATAATTAAAGACAGAGTGGTGTGATAAAGCAGAGTTACTGTTACCCCCCAAAAGTTGAATATTTTCTATAACAGCATGTCTCAGAGTGTTTTATTCCTATTATACCACAATTTGCTGTATTTCAGCACAGCATCACAGCAATTTTTTATCAATTAAAGAACGGCACGTCATATCTTTTAACAGTTACATTTAATGTTGTAGAATGTCCCTGAAACAAGTTAGTTCTTGTTATCACCTACACTATTGCAGCCACAATCATCTATACTATTGCAGCTACAAACAGTTCTTCCCTCGACAGCCTCTCTATTTTTCTCTCTCTTGAAGTTCATATGGCAAAAAAGAGTCCTCCATCCACTAACACAGTGCTGGTAATATATTTGAACCAATCCGGCTGTATGTGTGTGTTTTATGTGTGAGTGGAACGTTGATAAAAGGTACATGATATAAGCATGAATGTTGGCGTATGCATTTTGTGTGTATGTGTGTGTGTGTGTGTGTGTTACCTCTCGGCTCATGGCAAGTGCCAGCTGTAGCTGCAGCTCTTCCTCTCCACTGGTTTGAGGACGAGAGTGCTCCAGATCAGAGGCTCTTGGAGACGAGGGGGATGCTGAAACAGATTGACAGAGAACCGGAAGGCAATATCACAGAGATATTGTATCGGTAGTGAAGTTGGGAAAAAGGGGGTAACCCACAGATTTACCACAGCCCACTATTTATAAAAGGATTGTGGTTATGTGAACTGAAGCAAGAAGGCCCTTTAAGGGGTTCCTGCTTAAGATAGTACACAGCAACATTTGAAAACGATCTCTAGACTGGTTGTCAGTCTGAACTCCCTCCAAAGAGCATACAACATTCCTGCATCTAGCAAATTAAGGCTATAAAGGTCATTCCAATGTTGTGCATTGATATTTTGAGATTATTATTGTATTTCATGGTGATTTGCCCCTTAATGGATACAAGATGAGGGTGAATATGTGAGTAAAGTTGAAATTTGAGTCAAGTTAACGAGCTTATGGAAGGCTAGCTGCCTAGCTAGTTAACTAATATGGAGGAATTCTGCCAGCACATGTGGATTCTACAAGGAGGGGCTTCATGTACATGGACATATATGGAAGGTGGGGTCAAAAAGGAACAATTCAAATGTTTTGTTGTTCACCGACTAACTGCAAAAGACCAAAACCTATGCAGTTCACCTTTAAGAGTCTATAAAATGTCTTAGAATGTAGCAAAATTGTGCATTATAGAGTTATCTTATAGCCTAGTTTACAATTAAGTGATTCAGAAAGTTCTGAGACAGCTAAATCACAAACACTAAAAACACAACTATATACAGTAGCCATTGAACTTTTTATGCTAGTTTAGGTTTCCCATACAGACCACTCACAGGTAAAAGAGGATGGAGATCCTCTGGAGCGACTGAACTCCTCTCCGTACAGCGCTGCCATGCTCGGCTGGCTGCTCCGTCTGCTTGGGTACGAAGGAGCCACTGTACCTGAGCCTCCACCTCCTCCTGCGCTTGCTAACCGCTCTTTGGTCTTGAGCGCTAGTGCTCTCTCTTGTCTGAGCCTGTCCTCATCCCTGAGCAATGCCACCAGCTGCTTGGCCTTCTCACGCACATTCACGCCCTGATCGCGCCCGTCCCGGTCCACGTACTGAAAGTCGCGCAACGTCTGGATGGTGAAGGCATTTTCACGGCACTGCTGCGCTACGCGCTCCGAACCCGTCTTAGCCAAGTAGTCAAGCAGGGTCAGAGCCTAAACAAAACAAGGGGCCTAAGATGACAAGTGGCTAGCATGGTTCCATTTTAAACCAAATGGCTGCTATATGTGTGTACTGATAATGATATAATATATCTATAATGATGATATAATTATATTGGTACAGCTATAGACATAACTATTAAACATCTTTAACAATGTAATAAGCATGTTATATGCATATTATGACCTTGTAGACGTGCCTCCAGTTCTTGCCGTGATCGTTGAGGCGTTTCCACACCATGGCCATGACCTCGCTGAAGGCAGCTACGCTAAATGTCAGCTCGGCGATCTCCGACATCAGAGAGCTGGACGGACCCCAGGGGTCGTTGGAGGTCGCCTCGCGCACTTTCACTTCAGCCTCCGAGTAGTTGTGTACAATGTTCTTCACCTGCCGGCGCAAGGCCGAGGTTGTCATGGCTACGGCAGGTGTATGTGTGTGTGTGTGTGAGTGAGTGTTGGTGGTTCTTTATTTTGTAGAGTAGGATGAGTGTGACTCTAAAAAGGCTCAGAATCAGAAGTGCGTCTGCAGGGAGAGAGAGAGATACAGATAGACAGAGAGGTGTTGCATTAAAATTGATCTCTGTGTGTCTAGAGATAATTGAGGTCACATCTGATTAAAATTACATGAGCGCATTCATATATTTCTCCCCCTTTTCTGCAGCAGGATGAGATCAAGTTTCTCTTTTGGGACTTATATATAATTAAACCACCCACTCCAGCTGCTGCTTTGTACAGAACAACACCAGGACAGGAAGTGTGACAGGAAGTAGGTCATGAAGAAATAGTGTCCATGTGCCAATATTCTGGTTCACCAGTGGAGACTCACTGATGTTTCATGTAAAATTCATAGTAAATCCAGTGAGTGGGAGTGATTTAGCTGGGTTTCATACTAATGAATGTGTAGTGAAAGCTAGAGGCAGTAACTCCTTCTCATAACTCTGAACCTCAGTTTAAGTTTACATTATTAGAATCTCAGGATCTCATGAGAACTTCATACAATTTTCAAAAGACGAGTGTGCCACATTTGGATTTCGATAAACATCATGAAAATGAAGTCATAAGAAAAGATACAAGAGCTAATTCCGCCCCCAATCCAGCCCCTAACTCCGCCCCAAATCCTAACCTTCATAACCTTTCGTACAACTTCAATTGTGTGAACTGTTACCCTTCAGAGCATTAAATCCACCAACTGGATAATATAAAACAGTAACTGTTCTGTGTATGTGTGTGTGTGTGTGTGGGTGGGTGCTTGCATGATGGTCTAACAGCAGTATACTACAAAGCTCCAAGTCTAGTTTTAGTCACTGCAGTAGACACACACACACACACACACACACACACACAAAGCAGCTACCGTTTTACATCATGATCTGTCACTATGGCGACAATGGCCCACAGGGAGCGGGTTGGAAATGAGGAGACAGGGTTGCCCCATATTTTACTGAAGCCCACACACACACACACACACACACACACTTCTCTCTCTCTCTCTCTCTCTCTCTCTCTCACACACACACACACTTCACTCTCTCTCTCTCTCACACACACACACACACACATAAATTCTGGTATTGGGGACCAAATGGTCTCAAAATTGCTGCAACATGACACAGACTGTTGATTTTATTTAGTATTAGGAAGAGGTCATGGTAAATGTCACAAATAAACACTCAAACCCTACACACACACACACACACACACACACACACACACACATACACACGCACACACACACTGTTCCATAAACAGAGCCAACAGTAAACTGGTGATGATTCACTTAGTATGACTTGATTGTAGAACCATATTATTGAATAATTCCAATCTGTACAGTGGAGTAAGCATGCACACAGAGTGGAGCTTATTGCCAACATCAACACACACACACACACACACACACACACTCACACACACACACTCACATAAACAGAATCTCATTTTCTATATCACATTTCATTCATTTCCACTCCGTGACATAAATCATCTCAATAACTAGCAGCCCAGGAGGATTATGGGATGAAAGATGAGGCTGCCATAATTCATCATCTTGTCTCTCTAAAAGCCGGGAAAACATTGTTGCTGATAACATGATTTATTATTCTTCGCTCTTAGCTCAAGGTAAGAAAATACACTATATGGCCAAAAGGTTGCAGACACCCGACCATCACACCCATATGTGGTTCTTCCCCAAACTGGTGCCATAAATTTGGGAGCACACAATTGTATAGAATGTCTTTGTAGGCTACGACATTACAATTTCCCTTCACTGGAACTAACCTGTGCACACTGTCATTATCACATGAAGACATGGTGTGTGAAGGTTGGAGTGGAAGATCTCGAGTGTCCTGCACAGAGCCCTGGCCGCAACCCCACTGAACACCTTCGGGATGAACTTGAATGTGCAAATCCCAAAACGTAGTGGAAAGCTTCCCAGAGGAGAGCACATGCTGTATGAATGTTACGGTCAGGTGTCCACAAACTTTTGGCCATATAGTGTATGTCAAAAGTGCAGACTCTAAAGCTGTTTGTATTGATTTAATTATTTACTTATTTAGTAATAAACCAATTATAGCAAGTGATGCATTACTAAGTAAAACTCAATGAGTTATTAATGATCTTTATAAATGAATGGTTTATACTTGTATAAAGCTTTAAAAAATATAAAAATTACATATGAAGTAATAATATTTTAGAATAAGGTTAACAACCTTATAACAAATTGTCATTTATAAAATACTTAATAATAACAATAATAATAATAATAATAATCATCATCATCATAATGCAACAGTAAAAAAAGATATTCTTTATAACGCAGTGGGACTGTAGTGCTAATGGAGGCATGGAGGACGAGGGAGCGCAGGAAGACTCCAGAGTCATCAGAAATTTACACACTATCACCTTTCTGCTGAGCAATGGCATGTTCCCTCCCTCTCTCCCTCCCTCTCTCTCTCTCTCTCCCTCTCTCTCTCTCTCTCTCTCTCTCTCTCTCAGTGAGTTCTGCATGCTTTATTGGTTTGCTGGTTTGCATAATAATGGTGTCTTTACAAAGCTTGCAAATAGTAGGAATATAAAAAAATATATTGTGTGTGTGTGTGTGTGTGTGTGTGTGTGTGTGTGTGTGTGTGTGTGTGAATATGGTAAATAGTAGTTAACATGCCATCATATTGTCTTCTGTTATTTTTCTAAACTGAATAAAGACGTTATTAATACATTTATTCCCAGGACTGGGATATCTTTCAACATAACTGTACATATAAGTTTAATTTTAGCTCATTTTAGCTCCGCCCTCAATTTAATCCCAATTTAAGACCCTTATCATAACCCCACCCCTTATCTCAACCCCGTCCCTCATTGTAACTACACCTCCACCTTAATCCTCACCTTAACACCCTTACCTTAGCCCCACCCCTCATAGTAACCATTCCCTCACCTCAACATCTTTAATTTAGCCCCCCGCCCCTCATTGTAACTACACCTCCACCTTAATCTTCATCCTGACCTCCGCCGATAGAGCAAACGCTTTTCTGTTGCGCCACTCAGGAGCCAACACGGAGTTAAGATAACGCCATTATCTTAACCCCGCCCTTAATTGTAATCCTAACTCCCTCATTTTAACTCTATCCCTCTCCATAATCCTGCCTTCACCAAAACCCCACCATTCACTGAAACCCCACCCTCAACTTAATCCTCTTCTTTACTCTGCCCCTTCATCTTAGCCCCGCCCCTCGGCCTAACTCTGCGATGACATATCATTAGTATGTAATTATTCTTAAGTAATAAAACAGTCAGGATTTCACATGACCCTAAACTTCACTCTCTGTATACACTGCACTTCAGTTCAACATTATTACAACAGCTTAACACACACACACACACACACGCACACACATACACACACAACTAGGGTATTAGAGTGGACAGCCAATATGGATCTATTCTGAGAGGAAGGACACACACACACACACACACACACACACACACACCTATGAAAATGGAAATACCTTCAAGGGCAACACTGCTTAGAAACAGCATGCAGTCAGAAGCATCAGTGTCTTCTATACACACACACTCACACACACACACACACACACACACACACACACACATAGAGCTCAGAGATTAAGTCATAGCTGTGGTGCTGAAGGTTCACACAGGGAAAGAAATCGCAACATTCACTCAACCCTGTTACCTGAAGACATTAACGTGGCATTAACGTGCATCCTGGGTGATCGGATCACAAGTGGACAGTTGAGACGCATAGCCCTTCACATCTGGAATTATCAATGTGTCTCCAGTCACCACTTGTGATCAGATTTCATGCATCATTTGAACGCACATTACATCAGTCTTCCACTGCACTGAAATGTCCCAGGAATCATATCTCATGCACCTTTACGGGCTGTTTGAAAAGTTTAAATCACGTGGTCTGCTAACGAAACTTATAAACGAATGAAGCTATGAAAAGCAGCTGCTTTCGTCTCTGCTGTTATAGCGTCGTTTTTATCCGTTAGACATTTTGACATGTAAAGACGCAGTCCATCAGGTGGATGGTCACCTTCGCTGCTGTCAAGGAAGCATTGAGACGCGTTTGTTTTCACACTACATGTGTGATGTGGCCATATGTGTCCCGGACCTCCGAATGTGGTTTGAGTGACCAGGTCACAATGCGTCTTCGAGACACATCTGACTCCGTTCACACTTGTACTTAGCGCTGACCACTTTCAATCCTATCACCCAGGACGCATGGTAATATGAGGTGTGAAGCCTAAGTCGCTTTGATGAAACACTGTGTATAAGGCAGGAGTAGACTCTGCATGGGACATGGGCATTACAAACACATACACACCTATTTACTCCTGGTAAATTTTGAGTAGCTAATTCACACTCTAAAAGAAATGAACTAATTTACTAATTCCCACAATCAGCATCATCGCATAAGAAGCTTTATTGACCATTGAGTCATGATGATCTGGCAAACATGATAGTAGTCTACATATGGAGATGAGCAGTCGAGGGTTAAATACTCAAACTTATGGACGACCACCAGTCTATCACTTCTTAAACATCTGGTTAATGGTTTTTATTCTAACAGTAGACAGTGGATGGGCTGACCTGATCTTGAACTTAACGCAAACTGGCTGTTGTCAATATAATTAATCTAACTACATATTATTACTTGTACATTTCCATATTTTAATTCTTTTTTAATATGTCTAATGCTTGTATTACTTTTTTTCCAATATGACACCTATGTGGTAACTAATCTATAATTTATCCTTTTACTTAAAATCGGGTAGATTTGGCAACCCTTATGGTCATCTATGATGAGTTTTTGGCAGAAGAGTCACATTGAAAAAGTGATTAGTGGATCTCCTGTGTTTAATATGGCGTGAGCAGGAAAACACTAAACTGTAAAGTGCTGGAGTGACTAAATGGAACTGTGTTCAACCACAGCTACCAGGCCCCTTGGAGCCATATGGACAAAACACACACACACTCCCACACACACACACATAATGCCCCCACACACAGTCATATTTCCTGAGTCAGAGTAGCTCTTCTAGGCAGGACTTAGCCCGCGTGAGATCACCACACGCGCGTGGCTGCAGATACCGGATTACCATAAAAGCCTCCGACCGTTTGTAGGCCCCTCATCAGAGCAACACCTCCATCACACATGCACACACACAATCACAAGAGTCACACACATACACACTCTTACACAGTGATTGACTGAATCTACCCAGTGTGTTATTCTGTAAATATTACACAATGAAAATCCCTGCAGCAAACGCAACGGCACAGAATACCATTACTGCATCTGTCTTTCTGTCATTCTCTCTCTTCCTCTCTTACCTCCAGCATCGCTCGCTCTCCTCTGTGTGCTTCAGGATGGAGTGCCAATGTGAGGGACCTAGATAGAGAGAGAGAACGAGCATGCGATGCTCTGATCCATAACACGCGGCACTCCAGCAAAAAAAATAAATAAATAAACCCACCCTACTCGTCACTCCTCCCTCGGGTGCAGCATTTTGCTTGTAAGAACGGAGAGAACCTGGTGCATCGCACCCTCATGCTTGCTTACGCAGCGTGTAGGGGAGAAAGAGAGAGAGAGAGAGGGAGAGAGAGAGAGAGAGAGAGAGGGATGAGCTGCAGTTAACCCCTTCTTCCCCAGTACATCCACTCAACAACTGAATGAATAACATAGAAAAGGCCAAATACTGCTGCTGCTTATGGACACAGGTTATGTGTGTATTGTTGTGGTGCCATATGATGCAACACACTGTGATTCAATAACAAAAAAAATTTCCTTTTTAAACATTTGTTTCAACACTGGTAGTGAGTGAAATCTAAGCGGCATAAATCAACAACCAAGCACACACAACAGAAAGGAAAACTCCTTTAATAAGCTTTCTAAATCCTAAACACTCGACATAAAAAGAGCTGAGTGTGTGGTATCTGTGTTTGTCGACACAGAGACATCAGGATCCACCACTGGTCAATACACATAAATATGGAAGCTGCTGCACTGCTTCGACTCGCAGCTGTCTATACACCACTAGTAGAAACCAGCGTGAGTGTATGTATGTCTTGATACCTTGTTTGTGAGATGTTCACGCCTATTATTTTGGTGTTCCTGCAAGACACTAGTGAATATTTCATATATTTCAGCTGCCTATTTGATATGTAATGTTTCAGATGCATTATTTTTTTTTTTTTGCTTTTTTGCTTTTCAATATATGGTATGTTAAAGTTTGATTGTTTTGGTAGTCCAGCATCAATCACCAGTGTTTAAACCTTGAATCTATGTGCAACAGGAGACTGAACCGTTTGCTTCTTTCAGAGGGGAGTAGAAGGCTGTGTGGTTATTGGGACCTGGGGTAATAATTCCAAAAAGGAAGTGAAATTCATTTTAATAAGTATTAAAAAGTATAAGGACACAGAGGATATGGATTGTGAGGATCTTGTAGGGAAGGAGGTGAATCCTGTGGTGTTTTGGTTTTGGATGGGCTGGGGATGGAGCTGGAGATTGCAGGGTAGAGACAGGACTTGCGAGGATGGGTTAGGGATAGAGATGGGTCTTCTGAGAATAGGAAGGGAATGTAAATGGGATTGGGAGGATGGGATAGGGATAGAAACGAGACTTTTGAGGATGAGGTAGGGATATAGATGAGATTGTAAGAATGGAGAGGGG
This sequence comes from Pangasius mekongensis, assembly GCA_033441845.1. Taxonomy (NCBI): domain Eukaryota; kingdom Metazoa; phylum Chordata; class Actinopteri; order Siluriformes; family Pangasiidae; genus Pangasius; species Pangasius mekongensis. The sequence continues at coordinate 15,952,901 of JAKKZJ010000026.1, read as the reverse complement.
ATGGAGACGAGACTTGTGAGGATGAGGTAGGGATATAGATGAGATTGTAAGAATGGAGAGGGGATGGAGACGAGGCTTGTGAGGATGAGGTAGGGATATAGATGAGATTGTAAGAATGGAGAGGGGATAGAAACGAGACTTGTGAGGATGCGGTAGGGATATAGATGAGATTGTAAGAATGGAGAGGGGATGGAGACGAGACTTGTGAG
>JAKKZJ010000026.1:15904865-15920993 GCA_033441845.1 Pangasius mekongensis | reverse complement strand
ATACTCCCTCTCCCTCCTCTGAACATGTCCAAACCATCTTAATCTGCCTCCCTAACTTTGTCCCCCAAACGTCCAACATGAGCTGTCCCTCTGATGTACTCGTTCCTAACTTGGCCACACTTCACTTTTTAATATTGATAAATCCGCAGCCGTCTATGGCTGAATAGAGTCGAATAGAGCATAACTATCCTGCTGTCTGGGTGTCACAGGAGTCGTGGATACAAAGTAGAACACAGTGCTCTCTGTGCTTCTTCGTGTACTCACACACTGTACGAGTGACATTTTAGAGACACACCTCGTCTGACTTCACGTGTCTCGGAGGAAGCGCATGTTAACCACTCAGACTGCTAGCTAGATATCATGCAACAGAGGAGATCTCATGAGAAGTTGAGAAAGGCTGAGTGCACTCGACACGAGATTCAGAGTCTAGGAATCACTGATCGGCTCGCGCTACACGACTTTAATCACGTAGCCACGTGTGAGGAGCGGTGTGCACGCTACATGACCTTTCACCCAGAGAGATCCCTACAGGAGCACGCCTCATCCCCAAATAAACGACTATCATGCGAATCAAGGAATAAGAGAGAAGTGTGGAGGAAGGATTGGTTGGGGGAGATGAGTGTGATTTGGAGATCTGCACATATCACACCATCACACCTTCCTCCCACACTGCCGTAGACGAGAGGAAAGACTACTCACAGCATCGAGACGTCTGTAGAAGGTCCAACGCATTCGTGTTATGAGTGGGTTCTTATTTAAGAGATGACACATTTATTGCTTTCATGATATAAAATAGCATCATAGATTAATCGAAAAATAAACACTGAGGAAAATCCTGCGACGTGGTGGTGTGATGAAGCGGAGTTCCTGTTACCACCCCCTAGCAAGTTGCTAATAATAAACATTTTATTTAAGAACGACATGCCATACTTTTTATCCATGAATAGTTACTTTGTTTAATGTTCACGAAACAAGTGCGTTCCTGTTCTCTCTTACGTTATAGCAGTTATATATATATATATATATATTTATATAATATATAATATTATAATCCATTATCTATAATATTATGGTATAAAGATGATGGTGCTGATGTACATTTTATATGGCCAAAAGTTTGTGCACCCCTGACCATCACACCCATATATACTTGTTGAACGTCTCATTCCAGATTTATTCCCCCTGTGTTTGCTGTTATAAAGAGCTCCACTCTTCTGCGAAGTCTTTCCACTCGATTTTGGAGCGTGGCTGTGGAGATTTGTGTTCATTCAGCTACAAGAGCATTAGTGAGGTCGGGTAAGGATGTTGGGTAAGGAGTCTCCAATTCCAGTTCATCCCAAAGGTGTTCAGTGGGGTTGAGGTCAGGGCTCTGTGCAGGACACTCGAGTTCTTCCACTCCAACCTTCACACACCATGTCTTCATGGAGCTCGCTTTGTGCACAGGGGCATCGTCATGCTGGAGCATAGGGAAGAACCACATATGTGTGTGCAGTATTATACATAAATACATAAAGAAGTTGCACAATGTAATATTTTTTGTGTGTTTAATTCATTTTAAACTATTTTCTTTAGTTACATCTCCACTGTGTGTGTGTGTGTGTGTGTGTGTGTGTGTGTGTGTGTGTTAGTTGTTATTTCTGCACTCTTCCCATTATATTGTAAGTGGAAATTTAATAGCTATATTATTATTATTATTATTATTATTATTATTATTATTATTATTATTAAGGCTATACACACATACAGAGTTTTCTTTCAGTTCTTCTGTTGTGTCCTTGTAAATATCTCACATTCATTGCTCTTTGTGTGTGTGTGTGTGTTTGCGTGTGTGTGTGTGTGTGTGTGTGTGTGTGTGTGTGTGTTTGCGTGTGCATGCGTGTCTGCGTGTATGTGTTTGTTTGTTTTGTCTTGACACTACAAGGTCTTGTCGCCACGTGTCTTCGTGTTACTGCAGTGATGCTGTTGGCATAGAAATGGAGCTTTGGCAATTCTACGGCACGCAAAAGCTGCATCAGTGGCCTTCACACACACACACACACACACACACACTCAGAAGTCACATCCAGTACTTGAGACACGCTCAGCACGTCGGACACGAATCACAATTTACAACACAGACACACAAAGAGCAAAATCTATTAATTATCATTTATTAGTTAATATTATCCCACAATTCTGGATTGTGATTGGTCAGAAGGTGTTGATTAATTTTCAATAACAGCATATCATTGATACGATGACACAGTGATACGGTGATGTTTTCTGTAAGGAACTGTTTAATTAACATTTATGGAAGGAGTCTCCAGTGTCAGTGCTTTGTAACATGCAGAGGTAAAGCTGTAACTTTACGTTTTTCGACGTCTTCAGGACAGAGGAGTTTACGCTTCGTTGCAGTTTCTCTCTAACAAAAAACGTGGGTTTTTTTTGTCTTATTAACATGAAGAGAGAGAATAAAGAGAGGCTGGTGAGGGAACGACTGTTTACAGCTGCTATAACATAAGCGACAACAGGAACTGACCTGTTTCATGGACATTCGACGACAATTAAATGTAACATAAACAGATAAAAAGTATCATGTGATATTCATTAAGAAAAAAAATTGTAATCTTTGGTAAGTTGCTGTGGTATAAGAGGAATAAAACCCTTGGGGATGTGATAATAATAATAACTTCAGATTTCGGTAACTCTGCTTCATAATTTACGATAGCACGACACACTCTGTGTGTTTACGTTCATGATGTGGGTTTGCGTGTGAGTGTGTGTCTTATCTCTTATCAGACTCGCCACTCGCACCTGCCCATCTAATTACACCTTTTATACAGCTGTGTGTGTGTGTGTGTGTGTGTGTGTGTGTGTGTGTGTGTGTCTGTCTGTCTTTGGGTCCTCACACTCGAAAACCTTCACCTTAAATTCATTTATTTTTATTATACATGTCCCTGTATATACAGTACGATGTAATAACCGACAGTAAATAATCAATAAACATTTTTTTTCTATTTTTTTTTGCTTCATGAATCTCTCCATCATTACATTTCTTGCAATAAAACACGAACAAACAGAAACACTTCAAGAAATCGTGGCTGGAAATGACCTTGCAAATAAATGTCATAAAGACGTCAGGTTAAAATGCTTCATGGCCAAAGCACCAGATGGTTGTTGTTGTTGCTGTTGTTGTTGTTGTTGTTGTTGTTGCATGAACGGAAGGATGGATGATGAACAGGTGATGCAGAGGAGAGATAGAGGACAGGTGGCGCAGATAGAGGAGAGAGACCTCTCACGCAAGGTCTAGTGCTTCAGACAGACGGGCAGAGAGGAGCGACGACAAGCACAATCAGAGAGGTACTGAGTGAAGAGAGAGAGATAGAGAGAGAGAGAGAGAGAGAGAGAGAGAGAGAAACAATATGCAGCTTAACGCAATAAACCACTGCACAGAAAATCCATAATTAGCGATAAAAGTGACGTGCGTGTACATTACCCTGTAAGATCTTTCCCTTTATTTATTTCTATCGTTCATTGTTAGTTTTTGAGTGAATCTTCTTTGTTAAAACATACTGAGAGAAAAAAAAATGAGGGAATGAGGGAGAGAAAAACAGAGCGAGAGAGAGAGAAATGTAAACACTAGGGGGAGCCAAATTTTCACAAGTAAACACCTGAATACAATACATTCAGTGTGCTGCATTTTGTCAAGGAACAATATGGACTTTTAATAGAGCAATGTTCCGAGCAAGACGAGGTTTTCAAACCAACACCATCCTATGATCTGTGAATTGAATTCATCAATTTGTTCCTTTATTTACAACAAACACATGGATTCGTGTTCATTAAGCTTCAGATCACATGACAGGAAACAGAACCGTGGGATTAAAGGTGTGCTCACGAGTGTGTCTGTTCCACCGCGACGTCAGCGTGTGAACACGATGCTCTCATGCACAGAAAACATTTATTTTCAAGAGACTGTCACACATCTTATGTTATAAAAGCTTCGTTTCACCAATGTGTCGGCTCAGATTACACAACGCACGGCCAAACATGAGGTATTCAAATTCCATGTTTTTGTCCACCTAGTATGGGAATCTAGTCGTCTTATTTATCCAGAGAAGGGAAGAAAATGGCAAAATACTGCATGGTCACAATCGCTGCTTCATAACCAACCAGACAGCCAATGCTTAAAAAAAAGAGGTGTTTACTTGGTAATAGCAAAAACAAAACATGAAGAAGAATAAATACATGACACAGTATTTCATATTATTAATGGTTTAATTGTAATATACTGAATTATACAGTGCCTCATTACACTATCTGAAGGCATGAAAGCTGAATAGAGTAAAAAAAAAATAGATGTCGCAAATAATCATTACTAAATTCTTTTTTTTTTTTTTGCATTGGAATTTAAATAAACATGCAGAAATATGCAGAAATCTGGTCTTTGGATGTAGAATTCAAGTCCATGGGTAGGTTCAGAATTAGAAAGCAGCCAATGTTCAGCTGATGTGTAAGCAGAATGAATTAGGCAAGGCAGAAAAGGAGAAACGATAAACAACAAACAAACCAATAAAGGTCAATCCAGAATAGCAAACACTCAAACAGGCTTGGTAACATCAGGAGTACAGGGACAATGCTTAGCGCATATGTCGCAAACTGTGAGTGAGTGAGTGAGTGAGTGAAAGTCTCTTTTTAAAGGGTGAGTGTAAGAGTGTGTGATTAGCAACAGGTGAAGTCCAATGATTGAGATCGCTGAACTGTGTGCGTGTTCTGGGAAGTGGAGTCCGTGGCGACCATGTTTGTAGGCCATGGTGTCTGTTGGGAAATGGAGTGCGTGGTCTGGGATGACCTGACACAGGGTTCTATTTAAACATATTAAATACTGTGTATGTGAAAGCACCCGATCTTGCAATATCATATACACAAATGCAGAAAAATGCGAAATTCTTTGCTGAATAAGGAAAGAATTATTGTCTTGCTGCTGCTGCAAATCCAAACCCTGCGGTGCAAACCGCAGTAAACAAAAGCCCACGCTTGTGACCTGTGTACGTTTGGTTTCCATTCATCTGTCTTAACTCATCTATTTTACTCAAAAGCTCAGTGACTTGGACCTGGTCCTGCTGCATGTTCTTAAAAACCTTGTTACAGTCCATTATACTCCTCTACTAGCCTCTGCAACACTGGGCAGTCGCTTAAATGATTTTCTATTGGATTTGTGAGTAAATCTCCGTAAGTAAACAGAACCGTGGTGCAGTCTCAGGCTTTTTTTTCCAGTTCTTCTGAATCCAATCGACAGCTTTGCTTTCCTCCACTGCGTATCTCATGCCCAGTTTGATCACTAGTAGGATTACAGGTGGACCAGGAAAAGTCCACCTTCAAGGATCTAAGCTTTAACAGACAAGAAAGGGAGAATGATACACATTACCCATCACTGTAATCTATAAATTGCTATGTACACTGCCCTATGTATTATGTGAGAGCTAGTGATTAGCATTCAACTAGAGTTATTATCATGCTAGCTAACATTCGTTTAGTTAGAATTAGCTATTGTCCTCACTTGTTCCTTGGTTCCTTAATGAAAGTAGCAGCATATTAGCACCTATTTATATTTGTGAATATTCCTTCTACTGTAATCCTTTTGTAAATTTTGAGATTGTATTTCCCTACTTGAGTAAAGTATCGCAATCTGTACTTCAGCTTTGAGCAGAGGATTTATTTAGATGAGTAATTGTACTTCTAGTTAAGTAAAGAACTTTGGTTCTTACATGACACAGGGATGAATGTCTGTCCCTAGAGGTCCCTATTGCCCAAATGCTAACAATTTCAGTTCACCAAGCATACTTGAGATCCATCAGTCCCTCATTAACAGACACTATTAAGACCCAGAGATTCTAGCACACATTGCAAAGTCTTCATTGTGTTCATTTCCATCCTGCATTTCTAAGCTGTTTTGTATCTTATTATGATTTATGGATATTGAATTTGTGGACTGTTGAGTTATCATTGAGATTGCCTTCTCCCTTGGACTGTCTGCCTAATTATTTGCTCTCTGTCTTTTGACCTGGACTGTTTTTACAATTACATATTTTGCTTCATGTCTCTAATAAAATCTGCAATTGGATCCTACCATCTGTGAAATAACGCTACACTCCCTAGGTTTTCTCCAGGTTTTCTGGTTTCCTCCCACATAGGGGCAATTAATTGGCTAAGATGAATTGCCCCTAGGTGTAAATAAGTGCTTTTTCATGCTACCTTGCGATAGACTGGTGTATTTCTACCTCATTCCCAGTGTTCCTGGGACTGGCTCCATATTTACCATGACCTGATCAGGATAACCGGTTACTGAATGTGAGAGAATAAGTTGTTAAAAAGTTGTAGCAATTTAACTTTCCCATACATAGATCCAGACCAATTTCTTGCTAGCATATAGACTAACTATATCAGCAGTATGCTAATTCTGGCATGAGTGATTTTAGAGAGAGTGTACGGGTAACCTTTTTCCAATAGAAATCAATAGAAGACAATACACAGAGAAATATTTAGGCTTACGTATATAGAGAAATAATTAGGCTTATCAGTAAATAAATTTTATCAAAAGTAAATCTTTTATCAAAAATAAAAGATAGGACTACTTTAAGGCAGGGGGAGAGGACTTGTGTTCCATCCAGTGTTTATTCCTGCCTCACATGGAGTTGTTCCTGGGATAGGCTATGGTCCACCATGGTCCTGATCAGCATAAGGGGTTACTGAATGTGAGTGAGTGAGAATATTGTGTGCAAAGTGTGCAAAAAATGGCTTGATTCTTGGGGTTTCAAATGTGCACTAGAGGCCTTTAGTGGTCAACATTGTCCTGTGTACCATGTGAAACTGCGCCAATAAAGGGCAATAACAAATAAATAACTGATGTAAGTCATGTCAAATAATGGAATGATTGAAAGGATATTGCATTTTTTTATCGTAAGCTAGACATGAACTTTATATAATATGTGGCTAGATATATTTCTGCATGTTGAGCTTATAATGTTAATGTTAATGTTAAGTGCCATTTAAGGTGGATTGTGTTTATTAGTAATAGTTTGATGTAATCATGCCTGTACAATTATCTACAAAACATTTGTGTGCTTCAAAAGGACAGTGAAAGTATTTGTTTAAACAGCCAGTAAATGAGGCTTTGAGATTGTCCTGATCTCTCCAAGCTGATCAGTATGACTGAACAGAATGATGGTGTAAAGCAAGGCTTGTTTTCCAAAGTTCTCCTTAATCCAGTTCACTGCATTCTTCTCCTCTTCTGTGAATCTGCCCAGTTTGACCACCAGCAGGAACACATGAGGACCAGGAACTGACATGCTTATACACTGATCCATTTCTTTTCTTAATTTATATGGGGTTAGCAATGTGTTAAACATGCCAGGTGTGTCAATGACCCTGATGTGCCCACTTGTTTTCACTTCACATTTTGTAGTCACTAATACAGGAGAAGATTTCACTTCAAAATATTTTCCATTAAGGATGGTGTTTCCAGTAGCACTCTTCCCTGAGCCAGTCTTCCCCAGGAGAACAATCCGCCGTTCCATTGCTAATATTAAAAGAAATAAAGAAAAAGTTATTGAAAAAAGGTTAGTGTATTTAAAAATATATGGAAAAATATAAAACAAAAAAAAACTGAAAAAATATTAAAATAGGAATAGTAAGAAAATAGCCATTATAAATTCTTTTTAAAAAGTATAAATATAAATACTGTGAAAGTAAATACTGTAATTGTCTGACTGTGACTAACTTTTAGTCTTGGAAAGTCAGAAAATTTGATAACTAATATTGTAGATACCAACATAACCATGTCAGTAGAGCAATTAAAATCTTCTACTCCCATAAAGACCAAAATAATTTCACTAATTTCCTTTTTAAAATCATCAACTTGTGTACACATTTACGCAAAAATATCCTCCCAGAAGCAGTCGATCCTCTATTAAAAATAATGAACTCCTCCCTTATAACGGCTATGTACTTAAATCCTTTAAACTACCAGTTATCAAACCACTGATTAAAAAACCTGACCTCGACCCCTTTCAGCTGTTGGCCAATATTAATGTTATAGTGCAGCAGTTAGGCTCATACATGCTTGGGAATAACATTCATGAAATTGAAGAGTCAGGATTTAGGCCTCATCATAGTACTGAGACAGCACTGGTTAAAGTGGCAAATGACCTTGGACCTAGGATAGCCTAAAGATTGCACTTACTGAAAACAGTTTACACTCAAGGCTAATTCTTTACACAGTGGATAATTTCACTTGGACGCTATAGACATAAAGCTAAAAACTGAAATAAAAAAATACCTCTGATGCTAATACTTAGGATCCTTTCAATGGACTCGGTACTGTTTGAGTTTATAATATACAGTTGTGGAACATTAATGACTCATAATCACACGATCTGGTCTCACCCAGATGAGGATGGGTTCCTTTTTTAGTTCCTCTCAGGGTTGCTTCCTCATGTCATCTCAGGGAGTTGTTCCTTTGCCCTGTCGCCTCTGGCTTGTTCATGAAAGATCTAAATCTTAATCAATATCTGTATTTCTCTAAAGTTGCTTTGTGACAGTGTCCATTCTTTATTTATGCCAGTTTAATCCTGACTTTTAGTTAATGTAGCCTACCACTCCCTGTTTGGTGCTTGGTGTTTGGCTCTGAAATGAAAAGGCCACTAATTCTTTTAAATATTTAAAAAATTCTTCTTTTCACTCATGTTGTTGTCAATAATATAATTTGTAATGAAAATTAAATATATATATATATATATTTTTTTTTTACAGCCATTTAATTTTTGTGCAGTGTATGCTGTGCAAGTCTCTGTGACTGAGCTGTTACTTTAGAAACTACAATGTATTAGAACATGTGCATTCATATAAATCATCATTTATGTTATAGCCAGAGAAATTTTCTGAGCCTTGCTGTTACATAAAATTAATCTGTACCTTCTGACCACATTCGAGAATTCAGTCATGCTGTGGTACATTTATTGTTTACACATTATATTTTAAACATTGTTATTCTTAACTTAATTTGTTAAGCTTCAGCATATGACAATTGGTTCTTGAATCATTTTGTCCATCATCTCACTAAAGGTTTACTGAATATCAGTAAACCTTTAGAACAGGCCAAACAAAGCAGTCTTTAAGTAAATGATTCTACTGTGGATTATCCAATTTAGTGTAATCCCCAATTTATCCCTGATATCCTGACTATACTACTTCGCTACAGCACGCATCTGGGTAAGATAACAACCAGGATAACGCAAAATAGGTCATGCAAATAAGAAGAACCCACTGACAGAAAATAGAAGAATGAAGACTATTAAAACTTTGTAGCTATTTTAAATGAATTCACAGAACACTTTCTCTCTACCGAAATAATGGCAACTTTCATACACAGTACATATTGTTTATAGAGAACAGGAACAAATGCCGCGCCCCGTACAGGCATCAGATTAACCTTCAAATTTAAATCTTGTTCCTTTCGTAGGTCATAGTTAAGATCTCTCATTTGGCAGATATCAATGATTTAAATAACACTTTTTAAAATGAATAGAAAACCATCACGATTAAAAAGCAGACAATACCCGAACTGGCACACACTGTACACTGCATTAATGAAACTGTCCACTCATTTACAGTATGCCTTAAGTGAAACTGCTTTTTTTTTATAGGATGTAAATATGAAACAGCATACTAGACAAAAGAACATATGATTTTTGCAGGTACCTACATTAAAGGGTGAAAGTGAAATTAAAGGGTTAGAAGAGTCACTGTGAGGTCTTGTTCCTTTCTCCTGTTCTCTGACACAGAAGCATATAATCCATGTCATGTAAAACACATCTATTTCCTGTTAAGCAGGTTTTGTTGGAAAAGGACAAGGCTCTCTATTCTTTTTCAGTGAATTGAGGCAATTCTTGTAAGTATTTATATCAGTGCTTTCCAGTGATGCCTGGTTGTATTATGTGGGGAGTTAAAATATAATATTTATCAACAGCTTGACCATGAAATTATTAGCAGTGCATTATATCACAAGGTTTCACAGATGGCACACACACACAACAAATATAAAGCACATGGACACAAACACATAACAGCCTTTCTGATTGATATTCGTTAAAGTAGGTTTTAAGCCACTGTTAATCCTTTGCCTGTTCTGTCTATGACCCTTGCCTGCGTTCTCTGGAAATTGTGTTTGACTCCAGCCTGTTCTTTCACGACCCTGGCCTATTTAATATCTTTGGATTATGAATTATCTTGTCAATAAATTTCCTGCCAATGGACACTCGCAATCTCTCCGATTCTGGTTTGTTACAGTGTGCTTGATCTGTCTACTTTTGATCTGTCTACTTTTAGTTTCACCAAAGCCATGATAGAATAAATAATCCACCTTCAATAATTCACAGTCATTATTCGTTAAATTAATTTTTATTGATATAGCACTTTTAACATTAGACACTGCCACAAAGTAGCTTTACAAAAATCAAGATGTAGATTTAAATTCCTAATAAACAAGGCAGAGGTGACAGTGATGAGGAAAGACATGAGGAAGAAAGCTTGAGAGGAGTCAAAAGGGGATCTATCCTGTTCTGGGATAGTGAGATAATAAATCGCATCCACCAGAAACTTCCATGAAACTGCTAATCAGAAACTGGGCCTGATGACGGTCAGAGGGCAATCAACACATTATCCGTGGGGGGTGGGAACGAGGCTGTTACTGTTGTTTTTTATTCCTTTACCATCTACATAACAATATATTGTATGTATATAGAGTATACATAAAGGATAAATCATATCTGACATCTCCACACAGTATCTTTCTTGCAAATCAAAACAAGAGCAGAAGGACGTTCACTTAACTAGATGGCTAAGTGGTATCATCACATAACACTCAGTTATGATTAACAGAAAAAAAGGTGTATATAATATTTTGCAACTCTCCAACAGAATGGATCAAATGCATTCAAATTCATTTCTCAAAAAAGATATTAAAATATTCATATTAGAGAACAGCTGCTTGCCTCCTGCCCCCTTCTCTGGTACATCTCGGTGGTACAGTACCCCTGTCCGTTCTTCTCAATCAAGACCTCAATCTTCTGCAGCAGTTCTCTGACCTGAGTTTGGTCTTCTTTCTCCTGGTTATTGAAGATGTGATAAACTTCTCCACAGTTTTGGATGAGCTGCTGGAGCGCTGAGCTGTTATTTAAAACTGCCTCGTGGTCTCTTCCCCAAGAGTCTCCGTGAGTGATCAGGACTAAAGTGCGTTTCAAAACTTCTGGGCCAAATCTTTCATATAGTAATTGATCAGGGAAGGAGAAGGTATTAGGAGAAGGTACGACAAGCACAAACACATGAGGGCCAGGTTTACATAAGGAAAGGCATTGCTCCAACTCTTCACAGTACTTTGAAAAGTAATATTGAGAGTAGCCTTTAGTGTAACCCTTAGTGTCGATCACAGTGATGGATTTATTTCCCACCATTCCATCCTGTCTCTTGCCCATTGTGATAACGTTGATGATGTCTTTCCCAAATGCCTCTCTGCCCAGGACAGTGTTTCCTGATGAGCTTTTTCCTGCTCCAACACCTCCCAGTAGCACAATCCTCACATCACACACTGAAAACCAACACAGTTTTTGGAAAGGCGTCCATTTACAGATTAATAATGAGTATCAGTCCTCCTGTTGTGTTCACTAATTAGCAGTGTTGTCTCATTGAGTCTGGCCATAAGCTTTCATAATGACATAAATGTCATTTTAAAATACCCAAAATATTGTAGCTTAATCTCTTAGTCATCAATATAAACAATATTTGTGAAAAATAAATACACAACAGTAACAATAATTAATCCATACAGAGGCCACACAATTTAGTTTTCTTAAAACTAATTTGGACACTTAGTGTTAGGCAGTAAATTAGGCTTTTGGACTGGAGCATTAATATGAGTATTAAACTCACCTGGATCAGGTTTTATACCCCCTGTAGCTCCTCTCTCCTCCTCCCATTTCTTCCTTTCCCTCTCTCTTCGTGTCTCCTCCTGTCTTCTAAATTTTTCTTTCAAAAACTTAGCTTCCATCTCTCCCTTCCTCTCAGGAAGTGACTTCACTGACTCTTCCTCTTTCTTAGGAGGTATCACATTTCCACATTTTACATTAACCCCAATAACAGCATCCTCTTTCTGTACCTTCAGACATGGGTCTTGGTTTGGTTTTGGTTTGCTCTCATGTCCCTTCTTCACTCTCTCTTTCTTCTGTGTCACTTTGGTTCTCATTCTATCAACTGCTTCGTACATCTCTTGAGTGTAGAACTGATCTCCATTTTGTTGGACCATGGCCTCAATCTCCTCCAGCAGTTTAATGATCTGAGTAGTATTAGCCTCTCTCTTACTGTTTATCACACAATATCTACCTTCACAGCAGCTGATCAAATCCTTTGTCCTGGCATCTTCAGAAAATTTCACCCACTGTCTGTTTGTCATTTCTTCTCTTCCTATGAACAGTATCATGCTGAACTTCAGAGCTTCTTCGCCAAAGTTCTCTCCAATCCACTTCACAGCATTTCTCTCTTCTTCTGAGAATTTCCCTACTTTGGTCACCAGCAGGAACACATGAGGACCAGGAGAAGAAAGCAACAAACCCTTTTTCACTTCAGTCCTCCACTGTTCTGTAGTGAGTGAAGTGTTGTTGATTCCTGGAGTGTCAATCACTGAGACGTTTCTTCCCTCCACTCTCCCTTTCTGTATCTCACACTGTATAGTTTCAGTTTCTTTGAAACCTTCTTTTCCTAATATTACATTGGCTGTTGCGCTTTTTCCAACACCACTGTTGCCAAGAAGCATCATTCTGAGATCCTTACACGCTGCGAGAAAGAAAAAAACACTGATGAAGACATGTACAATGTAATTCTAACTAGCTAAAATTTAAGTACAGCTTTATAATATATGTATTACATAGTATATAAAACTATTCATACAGGAGGGAGGAATGCAGGAGGGCTATCTGACATACCTGTAGGGCATAAAGCCATTTTTTCCTTTAAGGTCTCGTTCGTTCTCTTTCTTTCAGTCTTTGTGCAGCTCCAATTGTCTGGACATGGAATAGGGAATGCAATAATAACCTTTCTTGGAAGTCTACTATTTGATAGCCCAAATGTGGTGCTACATACTGTTTTGCCCAAAATGAATATCGAATGCAATACATTTCAATTTTCTATCTCTTGAAGTTAAGGAGACAAAAAAAAAAAACAGCTTGTCATGTTACTGGGAAACTGCAAAGCGTAAACTCCTCTGTCCTGGAGATGTCAGAAAACTTAAACTCCTTCCACAAATGTTTTCTTACAGAAACCTTTACCATATCCACAACTGCCTGTGTTTTTAAAATGCATTTTCTGAAGGACAAAGACTTTCTTTTTCACCAAGCATTAAATTAGCACTTCATTTAAAAAGATCCTTGTCTTGCTTAAAAAAAACTGTACTGACCTCCCCAACAGGGTTTTTAGACTGATGGTTCTCTTACAGGTAAATGGAAATAACATTGTGCCCAACATACAAGTCCCTGCAAGTAATCTATTAGCAGAGATGATAAATACTTGAGTAATTCTACTTGGTTACTATACTTAAGTATAATTTTGGTGTATTTATACTTTATTGAGTATTACTCAGGCAAATTGACAGAGCTGCTTTAGAATTAAAAATCCTCTTCTAACAGTTTTAGATAAGTAATAAAAGGTACTTTTCACATGAAAATATGCCATTAACTTAATTTTATAAGAAAAAAAAAACACATTTACTGTTTCTTTTTTAATACCTCAGTACATTTAAAGTAGCAATGTTTTTGCTTTCACTTTCACTTTGAGTAAGATTTAACACATTGTTTATACTTTTAGTTAAGTAATTTCTCAACACATCCAGGGATATATAATATCATAGCCTGACAGCACAGAGAAGAATCATGCATATTTCACTTTGCAAGCACACCTTAATGCATACCAATGATACAACTCAACACAGCCACTGAACACAGCCAGTGTCTACATTATAAAGGAGAACCATAGATTATTACAAATTTTAAATATTGCCTAAAACTCATATTTAAAATGACACAACTAAGTCATTACTTATTCCTTTTTAAAAAAAACAATAACATACATTTATAATGCGTTGCTGCTCCTGTTGATGGTTTTGGTTATCCTACACTGATCATGAGGAAGTGTTTATCCTTGACACTCCCTCTTCATTGTGTAGTGTGTACACCTTTTGTTCCATTTTTAGCAATTGTTTTAGCAAAAACATAAATGGATTAAAAAAATTGTTGATATGGTGTAGCTTTCTGTAAGGAGACATTTATTTATGGAAAGAGACGAAACATTTATGGAAGGAGTCTCCAGTGTCGGCCCTTTAATGGACTTATTCCATTTAAAAATGAGTCATGTGCTTGATCCGAGGTTTAAAAAAAACATACTGGCTCTCTGCACGTAACATTGTAAGTGTTCTAAATGATATTGATACTAATACCATAATTATAATTGGCTATCATCATTAAATTCCAGTTTAGCACCCCACAAAGCAGATATGCCAGTGAAATTAATTAATTAATACAATAAAATATAATAAATAAATTAAATTGATATCAGTTTTGCTATACCATCCAACGTCAGTTCCATTATGTTTGTACTTAAGCATGAGAAATAGAAGCATGCGTTTGCAGTAGTAGAAGTGATACTGCTGATTTCTGACCATATTTTTTTTTTCAGTTTTTTCAGTTTTAATGTTTGTATCTGAGCATGAGAAAGGGAAGCTTGTGGTCAGCTCAGGCAGTATCCTGTAGAGAAAACAACATGACAAGCATAAATATGGAGACACCCTGATTTGCAAAGGAATGCCATTTTATAGAATTTTTTAGAATTAGCATTTTATAGATACTCAACATTGTTTAGGTATCCGTCATGCAAAATAAGTAGCTGTAATATTGTGTGCTCATCCATCCAGTCGGGTTCCAACTGGACTTCATGTGTGTCCTGGCTGTTCTCTTTAGGTACAATAAGAAAAGACAGTAGCAAAACTGGAATTCATAATTATATTCACATTGTAAAAACCGGCATGTGTGTGTAGCAGGACTCAGGAGCGAGGCAACTTTTTATGGAGCTTGTGCTTCTTTTATTTAAATTTTCAGTATTTCTAATGCAAGCGCTTTTCAGAGCCAAAGCCACAGGAACTACCTCTCTCTAAGTTTTCAGGAGGTTGAGTTGGCATATTTGAAGCACATCATCTATCTATCCACTCACCTGACCTCATAATTGACGTCCCCAACTCTCTGTGTCTCCTCAAAGGGCTCTTGACCCTCTCTGAGTAATTTGGAGTTTGATGTGGGTAGAAGTTGGATTGATTTTCAGCCCAGGAATGTCATCTGAGCAGTCCACACACTCGCTTGGGATGTCCAATCCACTCTTAAACTCTTTTGACTATTTATTTACAAAGATATTGCACAGTAGGCACCAACATCATTAAAATTAAATACATGCAAACAAAAAAAATTAACAGGCCCAAAATAAATATAAAAGGCTATTCCTAATTTCAAATGAACATCCATCCATCTATTCTCTGTACTACTTATCCTACCCAGGATCGTGGGGAGCCTACCCCATGGAACTCAGGGCACAAGGCAGGAGCCACCCTGGAAGGGGGTGCCAACCCATTGCAGGGCACAATTGGGCACACACACACACACTCCGGACAATTTAGAGATGGCAATCAGCCTAAAACGCATGTATTTTCTACTGGTGGAGGAAACCTGAGTACCCAGAGGAAACCCCAAAGCACAGGGAGACTATGCAAACTCCACACACACAGGGCAGAGGCAGGAATGAAACCCCAAAACCCTGGAGGTACTAAACAGGCACTCTTACTTTCAGCACTATTTAATATTTACTATGAAATATTTGTTGTTACCATGTAAATCATTGTAATACCATGTGAAGTAGTGTGGAAATGATAAGCAACCTATGACACAAAACCTTTTGCACATGTACACTGCCCTCCAAAAGTTTAGAAACGCCTGAACAAAATAGGGTTTTTGGGCAATATCAGCATAAATCCTCTTTAGTTAGTGACCATTTTGCATTGAT
>JAKKZJ010000026.1:15857839-15873026 GCA_033441845.1 Pangasius mekongensis | reverse complement strand
GCATGATGAAGTTCCTCCCAATTAGATTGGATGCATTTCTGTGTAAATTGGCAGACAGAATGTTTCTGTAGACTTCTAAATTCATTCTGCTGCTACCATCATCATGAGTTCCATCATCAATAAAGATTAGTGAGAACATTCCAGAAGCAGCCCTTCAAGCCCAATCCATGACACTACCTCCACCATGCTTGACCCATGAGCGCCAAGATCTTACAGGAAAACTTCACCATATCAATAATTACACAACAGTTAAGGCTCTGGGTTACTGATCGGAAGGTAGCGGGTTTAAGCCCCAGCACTGTCAAGCTGCTGCTGTTGGGCACTTGAGCAAGGCCCTTAACCGCATCTGGTCCAGGGGCTCTCTATCATGGCTGACCCTGTGCTCTGACCCCAGCTTCCTACCAATGCGAAAAACTGCATTTCATTGGCTCTGTACTTGTACTCTGCACAATGACAATAAAGGTGAATCTAATCTAATAACTTATTAGAACAAGATCATTAATATAAATGGGTGAATATGTACAAGAAGTGAAGTGTAGTGACGTGTGGCCAAGTATGGTGACCCATACTCGGAATTTGTGCTCTGCATTTAACACATCCGAGTGCACACACACACACACACACACCGTGAACACACACCCGGAGCAGTGGGCAGCCTTTTTTTTTTTTGCTGTGGCGCCCGTGGAGCAGTTGGGGGTTCGGTGCCTTGCTCAAGGGTCTCACCTCAGTCATGGTATTGAGGGTGGAAGAGAGCGCTGGTCATTCACTCCCCCCACCTACAATCCCTGCCGGCCTGAGACTCGAACCCACAACCTTCAGGTTCACCTTCGGGTTACAAGTCCGACTCTCTTACCATTGCACAAAGCAATAAGCATATTGCTTTTAAGTACTTGTTTTGCACAGATGCATGTAGATGCTGAGACAGATTATAAATTTCAGTTAAAGTAAATGAATTGATGATGACTTCAGGAGTTCTTTATATTTTTTAAAAAATGACATACGAGTTTGATTTATTTTCTGTTATTCTTGACTAAAATGCCATGAGCAGAACCAAATGGGGACCTAATAACATTAGTCGTGAAATCTATAGCTACAGTCAGCAGGGGTGAGGATAGGAATCCTAAGGCCCCCTAAGAAAATATTTCGCTGAGCTTCTCAAAAAAAAAAAAAAAACTCTTTCCAAGCACTATCACCCCATTCAGAGCATCTCTTCTCTTACAGAGCCCCTGACAAGTATTTCATCTGTGTGTCTTCATTTATAGCAACTAACACCGCAAACCTGTCATTTAAACTGGAGTTTTCAGATGAAGTCCAGGAATATTGCAGCCATCAATAGAGCCTCAGGTAGCTGCAGGGTAGATCAGTTCTTTTTCATTTCAGACTATGGGTCTAATATCTTCTGACTTGGATGGTGGGTGGAGAAAAACAGAATTTATGAGTCATTCACATATCAATGATAAGAGAAACTGTGTGACCTGAAACCTTCAAGTGTTGAGATCAATTCTAAAGGACAAAAGTCAGCAAGAGTGGAAAACTAAGCCCTATTCGGACTGGATTAGTTTTTCATGGTGAGGTGGGATATTTTATGAAAGCCAGTTGACAGTTGCTTTAATTAGAGGTGTGACTTGAGCAGACTTGAAGACGCAAGGAACCAGATTGCAGACTAACATGTTTATCATAGTGGTCTCTTATGTTGGGAGGTGACTGGAGGTTGTCTTCCTCAGTGAGTCGTCTTCCTCAGTGAGTGGCTTCAAGGTTAATAAAGTCAGTCTCGAGTTGGTGTTTATGTGTTTACTCCAACATGGCTGAAGGATGACAGAAAGATCTTGACCTTCTGTTCAAAGTGCATCATCAGCAGGAGGAGAGGTATAGAAGAGGCAGTGGAGAACAACATGGTGAATCTAGAAATTAAAGAAAGGAGTCAAGCATCTCTGAGTTGGACGAATTGGATTTGTTCCACTTTTTCTCAGCACCCAGCACTGTTCTTTCTTCCAGAGAATGTCAAACAGTCAGGGGCTTGAAGGTTCTGGGGTAGTGGGCTTGAAGGTGAGAGAGCAGAGCAAGTGCAAGGATGCGCAGAACGGCAATATCAGCACTCAATTCTGGAAAAAAAAAACTGCCTAGTTGAAATAAAAGCACAGAGAAGAAGAGGTTTTCAGGTTTCTAATGAATGAACCATTAGTGGGTGGGTGGAGGAGTAGTACTGAGAGAATAACGTGCAGGAATATTTGCTACATGAGTCCTTTGTGAGGATGATGTCAAGGATGCTGATTTTTTTTAATTGGCTCTAATGAGTACTGACGGGTTATGTCAAAAGTTATGAAATGTTGAAGGACAGTAGACACGAGCTTCACCATAGCTTCACCATGATAAAACTCATTTATCGGTAATGCCGATACATTTGGAGATGCTACCATCTTACGTGTATTGTGAATTGTAACAGAGAAATTATTTGCAACTGCCTTTATTTTACTTGTTTTTTTCATTCAGGTTGAAATGATCACCAGTGCAAATGTGATTCCCTGAAGCCAAGACTACACTTGTGTCTTGTTGCCAAGAACTAATATACCAAGGATACAACTTTACATATTGAGGCTACAAGTTAATATTTCAAGCCACTTGTATCCCATGGCCACAAGCTAATATAACATGAACACAATATAGAGACTGTGTTATATTTCAAAGCCACTCGTTATATAGAAAGGCTACAACTTAATATTTTGAGGCCGCTCATAGATATCTTGTGTCCAGGAATTAATATACTGAGTCTACAACGTAATATTTTGAGGCCACAATTTAATATATCGAGGCTGCAACTTCATATTTCGAGGCAGCTCATATCTCACAGTGAAAAACATGAATATACCGAGGCCAAAGTTGTGGCAACAAATTATTATACTGGGCAACTCGAGGCCAACGTTTAATATGTTGCGGGAACGTAATATATAATCTGAGGCCTCCAATTAATTATTTGGTTGGAATTGGCAAAACGTTCAAGTGCAATATCATCAATCATCTCCATACTTAGGTTCCTGTGGCCACAGTGGTCTACTTAAATGGATTTCTTAATGTTTAACTCATTTTAAAATACATTAGCTGCCACAAATTAAGTATTTATTCTCTACAAAATAGAGTTTGAGGAACCTTTGGCCTCAATATATTCATTTTAAAAGATAACCACCTTGTCAAGTCAGAGGCTGAGTACATTTGTGTATATTTAAATCCATGTCCTTGACTGCTTGGTCGTTCCCAGTCACAAGAGATTACAGCATCAATTACACACCCACACCCATGCACTCTCTAATGTACAGATTCATCGATCATATGAGTCAGGGGATTAATGGATTGCTGCTTTGTTGCTGAGCTAATGGATGGGTTTTTCGGTGTGTTTACTTCTCAACAGCATGGGCAGTGCTTGCTGTTGCCATATTACATAAACCCCCCCTCCACACACACACACACACACACACACACACACACACACACACAGTCTTTTGTCCTCAAAAGTCTCTCAGATTGGTTGTTTTATTCCTTACAGCATTAATTTGCCTCTATGCATATGTAACTTATTTCTTGCAACACGCGTCTGTGGGCATTGCTGTCCTTCATCACACAGAGCTCGATTGACGCTTGTTTCTGACACATAGTCAGCCTCATTCCTCGGTTCAAGGTCTGTCCTGTCCAAGCTGTGGTCACTCAAGAGTTGTCTCACACAGACAGCGTATTTTACATGGCTGAAACGTTCAAGAGACTGCTGTGTCTTTTACCGATGTGTGCTCTTAATACTACAGAGAGAGCATATGGGGAATCATTAGGTGTAGGGGTGTTGGATGAGGGGGAAATTGTGTGTGTGTGTGTGTGTGTGTGTGTTTGTGTGTGTAATGAAATCCACTGTGGGAGGGAGTGGAGATGGATAACTGTGATATTGGTGCACACACGGATATAAGTGAGGGGGAGGAGGAAGGAGAGAGAAAACATTAAAAAAAAGACATGAGTGGTAAATCTTTCAGAGGGCCACAAGATTCTGCTAATACAAGCTAGAATACAGGTTTGCTGTGGAAAACACTTGGGCCCGGTCCAAAACCGATATTCTACAAATTGCTAACCAACTATCTGCTAGGTTGCTGATCATTACACCCCAGTGCTGTTGAATTCTGGATTGTGATTGGTCAGGAGGTGTTGATTAACTTTCTATAACAGCAGCTCTGACAGGTAGTGAAGCTGCAAATCACAGGGTTATATTAATATCAATGCGCTCGTTCTAATACCTTATCTTTTCTATAGTAACAGCTCATTCACAGGGACTTGTACGGCAGACACTCCGCATAAACAGATTAAACATTGTGTCTAATCATCGATATAGTGACGTTTCCTGTAAGGAGATGTTTATTTAACATTTATGGAAAGAGTCTCCAGGGTCTCCAGTGCTTTGTAACAGTCCGTAAGTTTTCCTCCACATGAAAGTCTTCAGGACAGTGAAGTTTGTGCTTTCTGGTTCCTTCGTAATGTTTTTGTCTTATTAACGTCAAGAGAGAGAAAACAGAGGCTTGTGAGGGAACGACTTGTTTCACAGATGTTCCCCAACATTAAATGTAACGGATAAGCAGATAAAACAGATAAAAAGTATTGCTTAAGGGCTTTCAGGTGCTGCTTAATTAATTAAAATTTGTAAAAGATGGTAAATTGCTATAGTATGAGAAGTTCATTGTCCACTTGAGGGTGGTAACAGTGACATCACTGCACCCCAACATTGATTACCTTCCTATAACAACACGTGTCACGTTATGTGATAGCCTTTAATTATAAACATGGGAAAGAAATATTTAATTGTCAGCATTTAAATTCAGAGGAGTAGGTGGTTACCTGTGCCACATGCTCATCCACACATCTGTACTCACTCAAAAATTAATTATCAGCCCTGTGGGAAATATGTGAATCATTCTAATCCATCCCGCGTTGCTTGGCGGCTTTGAAGCATTACTGGAGTAATTTGCGTAATTAACGAGGTCCCAGTGCAATTAGCAATCATCTGCCATTGAGATGAATCCATAATAAATGCCGAGACAGTGATTGAATCCGCAGTGTCGTGCTGCACCAGTAATATCCCTTCACTTCATCCGAATGCAGAAATGATATAAATGTTTCAGTTAACACCCTAAAGCAAAATTAGCACCGAAAATCAGACAGCTTGCATTCTGTGCTGTGGAGGCGTAAAAAAAAAAATATATCTGATGCTGCAAAGGGACTTGAAGGAATGTTTTTCCTTGTGAGGTTCACCTTTGACCTCTAAACTGCATTATATGTGCCCTCAGTGACAAATTATGTTTGCTAGCTTAAAAGAATGTTCTATTACTTTATGACCTCAAATGAAGCTCCTTACATGAAGGAATGCATCAGCATGACTGTAGACATCACTTACCCAGAATGCCTTGCAATCTGAGGCACTTTTCTTTTTTTTTTTCACAACAGGAAATATTTAGAAACAGCTTGAGCTGTGTAGCAAACACCTAGCATTTCATCCATTTCTTTCAAAATGAGTTGGGTTACTTCGGCTCCTCCTGCGTATACAACAGTGAACACGAATTTGTTCCTTTACTCTACTTGCTAATGTGCGTGCTAGCTAAATGCAGGCTAGCAACAGTGAAACCAAGCATCACTTGCTAACAATATAGCTAATAACACAGATAAAACAACATAACCTACAGTTTAGCTAAAAATCTGAAGCCAAAACAAGAACATCGTATTGTACTGTAGCGTCCGCCGTACAAGTCCCTGTGAATGAGCTGTTACTATAGAAACGAGATTAGAAGGAGCGCATTAATGTAAACCTGTGATTCTCAGCTCCACGACCGTTAGTCAACACCTTCTGACCAATCAGAATCTAGATTTCGACTGCGCTGTGGTATCACTCGACAGTAGCATCGCGCTCAACTATGCATGTCTTTGAAAAACTCTGGAGATCAGCTGGGGCTGAGTGCGTAAATCTCCACAGAAGTCACATCAGATAAGTTCTCACTGCAGAGGCTGTGTGTGTGCAGCGAGTTTGCGCTCGTGACGCATGGGATACACACTGTTGAGTCGCGAGCCGAACGTGATGGAGGCAAAACAGTATTGGAACGCATCCAAGCCATGAAAGCATGGTGTAATCGAGCTGTGTGTCTGAGAAAAACATCTGCCGCTAAGATTGGATTTTAACGAACAGTTCATTTCTTCTTTTTTTCTCTCCTAGTACAGCTGTCTTAGGCAGCAGATGCACATGTTCATCTGTGTGTGTGTGTGTGTGTGTTTGTGTGTGTTTTTGTGTTTTAAATCTGGTTCTGGACAAACTACAAAAAACATCTTCAATTTATTACACCCATGGAATTTAGATTTGCCCCATGAGGGTGCTCAGAGTAGGTGTGCTTTTAAGAGATTCAACTTGTTAAAAGTAAAATAAATCAAGTGTGACTTTTTATGGCTCAATAAAACACAAAGACAGAGACCTTTCCAAACCCGCTACAAACACGTAGAACGTTAAAAGCATTTATACTTTTAATTAGAGGTTGTTAAAGCGAAGGACTGCGGGACTTTCGAGCAGGTCATTAATTAATTTTGCGACTCACGCCATGCAGCTGGAGAAGCTTTTATGAACAATTTTGGTCTCTGAAAGTTTTTTTTTTTTTCTATTTGTGTGTCTATTTTTTGCTTTGTGATTCATTTGACAAATTCAGTGATTCAAAATAAATAATGCAGAGTTCATTCCAAACATAGAGCTGAGGGGGTGAATGTTAAAAAATAGATCAATAAAAAAAAAAATGAAATAGCACAGTTTTCCCCTTGCTCTAAATGTAATCTATCAGCCAAGACAACAGTCTGTTGTCTGAAGTTTTTAGTTTGGAATAGAGAGCGATAGGAGACTCTCTAACCCAATTTTTCTTTCCCGGTGAGAGTACAGTTCGTTGCATTGCTAATCTGCCAAAATCCAACAAACAATTTTCACACTGATTAGTGCCTTATTTAATTTCTTAGTAACTACTTAACTTTAGTAGCCATTCATATCTATTCCCGTTTCTCATCAGAGATAAAAGAAATGCTGGATAGGCCACACCCATAAGTGGCAATAGTAGCAGTCACTACACGCCCACAAGAGGCAAACTACAAGCAGCACAAGCGACTTGTAGCTTGCTAGTGTGAAGGTAGGGTAAGTCCCACATCTGCTACTTGCTATAGCCTTGTAGCTCTGGTGGGAAAATAAATAAATGTGTCAAACCTCAGACACCAAAAATGCTGTAACCGTGTGAGTACATTTAGAATTTTTCACCAATCAGTTCCTTTAAGGCAGTAGGTCCCAGCTCTGGTCCTGGAGGACCCTTGTGTTGTATATTGCTGTTACGTATCCTCTTAATGAGCTAAGTAAAAGAGTGTTTCTGAGTTGATGTGCTTGCATTTGAGTAGGAAAAACACAAAAGATGTGCAGGACATAGGGTATGCTAGGACCAAGGTTCAGAACAACCAAACAACAACAAACAGTGACTCTTGGGATTTAAACCCACTTGCCCAGTGAGCCAGAGCTTCCCACACGAGCCTCAGCACTGTGCGTCATTTTCTTATCTTCTTATTTTTCAAGGTTATGGAATTATTTGTTTTTCTTCCTAAGGAAAGCCATACAGGACCAAGCTTTTTTCGGATCCATAGATAATTGCAGCATAACTCCTGAATTTCTTGGCCAAATGGCAATGAGTAGTCTTTAGAATTTGGCTAAAGAAGACTTGAAATGAGTCTCGTTTCCATTTCATAAATATGGCCACGCTTCAGAAAATAATGTACTCTCATGAACCAAATGATTATAGCTGTTTTAGGAATCATAGAATTTACAGGACCTTTGGAAGCAATATATACAATATAGGATATTTTGGTGCAAAAACAGGATGGCACTTTGTGTATGTGTGTAGATCTACCCAGGTTGTGCAATTCAGCCTGCCAGTTTTATCCGCTAACGACTTTTCAAATGTAAATTTCCCCACTGTTTTATGTCTTATGCTTTTGTAGTAGTTCAACCCATCACTGTCTTTGGCTTTAATTGCTCACTGACAACACACATCAGAGTGTGTTTTAGCATATGGTGCATTGACAGGACATAGTTTTGTTGGAAAAAGGCTGCCCGAGACGGCACTTTAATGTCAGACGTGTCAGAGTTTGTTTCCGCTCTTCAGTTTTCAGCCTGTAGTCATAAAACATGTTAACTTGAAAAAACATGCACTTAGCACTTAAATGAGCACAGCGAAGATGAACAACCTCGACTGTTTCATTTTCACCAAGCTCATTTAAAAGATGCAGAAAAAACTTTCAACTTTGCCTTAGTTGGTACTGGGGTGTGACGGAATATATCTGTAGGATGGTATGTCATCATATGGAAATCTAAAAATAGTTATATGGTTAACATTAAGCTATGTATGTAATAAAGCACTCTATTATTAGATTAGACTGAACTTTATTGACATATTGCTGAGTACGAGTACAGTGCCAATGAAATGCAGTTTTTCCACATATCCCAGCTTTCTAGGAAGCTGTATCAACACCTTCCGACCAATAAGAATCCAGATTACAGCAGTGCTGTGGTATAACATGTAACAACACAGCACAATCACATTATGTATCATCCACGCGTTGTTTCATTGACAAGCAGAACAAATGAATTCTTTTATTAAAACCAAATTCATGCATTCTTCTATCAATGTTAAATAAACATCTCCTTTCAGAAAACTTTGGATGATTACACACGTTTTTAACCCGTTTATGTGGAGCATCCATGGGCACTAAAACAAAGCCATGATTTGCAGCTGCACTACTGTCAGAGCTGCTGTTATTGAAAATTAATCAGCACTTTCTGACCAATCAGAAGCCAGAATACAACAGTGCTACGGTGTAATTATCATTTAACCTTTTTCAAATTGCTTTTAAATAAAAGTCTGGTTTTTTTTTTTAATGATGTATTAGATACACTACACTGGTATAAGATTTTAGTGAATGCATTAACACTTTAGTGAATGTGTGTTAGGACTCTCCATGTGGGTCCCAGTTATGAGTAATGTATTCTTAAATAATAAGTATTCACTGAGGAAGATTTGGGTTTTTTCTTTTCTTCTCGCTTCAGCCTTTACAATGAATGAAATAAGGTAGAAATGAAACCGCATTGAGAGCAAGAGAGGTATAAATAAACACAAAAAAGGGTTTACAGAGAGACTAATGAAAGACATAAAACTAGACAGAAAGAAAGAAATCCATATTTGTGTATTAATGACATCAGCTTTCAGTGATGGGGAATAATTAAGGGCTGAAAACATCATCTCTCTCTCTCTCTCTTTCTCTCTCTCTCTTTCTCTCTCTTCTATGTGTTAACATGGCAATAATTAACAGTTTAAAAATGCACTAGTGAATAGGACAAGGCAGGATGACAGCAAGTTACCATCAGTGCTACTGGGAGTGAACAGGAGAATATGTGTGTGTGTGTGTGTGTGTGTGTGTGTGTGTGTGTGTGTGTGTGTGTATGAGAGAGAGACCAAATTATTGTGTATGCTTGAAGAACACTGCACTGAGTCTCAGGAGCATCAGTGTATGTAATAGCACATTTCTGTGTGGGTTTTCTGAAAAACTCCCATGGGCCAACACACACATGCACAGTCTGTATAATGAGTGTTAATGGTTCTGAAGCAATTTGAATATCAAACAGAAACAATAACAGCATATCAACAAGCAAATCAACAGCCCAATACAAACAAATTATCTACAATACATGCACTATTGCTTGGTTACTCACCGTCTCGCATGCTGTGAAATGTATAATCATTTATCAGTGATAGCCATCGTGTGTGTATGCTTAATCTGTCCTAAAATGATCTGTAGCTTCTAAGCAGAAGAAAATTTGGCATTTTGCTTTATACTGTATTGACAAAGGTTTTTCTTTGGTTCTTACATTTTTTACAGTGAAGGAGAAACTACAGCTCTGTGCCAACCTTGTTGCTCTCACAGTGTGCAGTCTTTTCTCTTTTATGCCTGCCCATTTTATAGCTAACCTGCAGTCCAGGAATCTGCACCTGGTTTTTATTTTGGTGCAATTGTCCCTGTTGATGTTTTTGTTTGTTTGTTTGTTTTTTCACTCTGTCTCTGGCTTTTTGTACAGTCCTTGCTCAGCCTTTGTCTGTGCTCCTGTCCATGACTCAGTCTCCTGGCTCAGTCTCTGCTACTGGTCTGGGCACAGTCTCTCCCCCGAGGCTTGGCTCAGACTCTGCTAGAATCTTTGGCTCAAGCTATGTCCTGTGTAAGTCTCAGCCCCTATTTTGTATTTTGTGTCTGCTTTAGCTGCAGACCCTACGCCTGCCTACAAGTCCAACCACTGATGCATTTCCGTTGTCATAAGTGGATTTTGTCACTGAGCCTTCTCAACCTCTGCCGCTGTTCTTTCCCCTCTTTCAGTCACAGGATCTATTACTTCCCCCATTTTAATCCCAGACACTAATTCTATTCCCACTCTCAGTTGATGATATTGTCTCAGTCTTAACGACAAATCCTAATCCTGGGTCAGTCAGGATGCTAGTATCATTCGGTGATTTTGCACCAGTTTCAGTTGTTATTCTTGACCCAATATCAGTCGCTGATCTTGCACCAGTATAATTCACTGATCTTATCCCACTCTCAGTCACTGATCTTGCCCCCTATTTGTTGCTGATTTTCCACCAGTTTCAGTTGCTGATCTTGCCTCAATATCAGTCACTGAACTTGCCCCAGTGTTAGTCACTGATCTTGTACCAGTATCAGTCACTTATCTTATCCCACTCTCAGTCACTGGTCTTGCCCCTGTATTACTTGCTGATCATCCACCAATATCATTCACTGATCCTGCCCCAGTATCAGTCACTGATATTGTAACGATCGCAGGCACTGATCCTATCCCACGCTCAGTCACTGATCTTGCCCCTGTACTAATTGCTGGTTTTGCCCCAATATCAGTCACTGATTTTGCACCAGCATTAGTCACTGATTTTACCCCAATCTCAGTCACTGATCTTGTTCCAGTACCAGTCACCAAACTTGTCCCAGCATCAGTTGCTGATTTTAATCCAGTGTCAGTTGATGATCTTTCCCCAATATAAGTAATTAGTCTTGCCCCAGTCCAAAGTCTGACCTGCTTGATCAAGATCAGCTTCAGGTCACTGATCTTTTTTCTGGCTCAGTTTCTGATCCAGCCCTAATCATGGGCTCGGGTCCAGATACAGCACCTTTTTTTTTTCCTCATTGTCTCTGGTCCTGTTTCTCTATCAAGATGGTGCATTTCCACTGTGTGTACTACCCATTAGGCTGGTCCCCCTTCTGATTTCTGTGTATGAGCCTTTCAGGAGCCTGCAGGGTAAGTTGCACCATTGCACTTCTTGGTTTTTTGACAGATCCCGCTTACTGTTTTTTTTCTGACTGCTGCTTACCCACATTTGTTTGAATGTGTGCTTTAGGAGGTATTGTGTGCAATTACAATCTCCTTGGTTTCCTAGTTCTCCAGTGTCATATTTTCCTGGATATTCTTTGACCCTAGCATGCCATTTGAATGCATGAATAAACATAGATGACCGTGTTTGTCTGTGATCTGACATCCAGTCTGGATAATGCCATTAATTCTTTGAGAAGCTTAATTAAAAATATTGTGCACTCACATCAAGCTGCTTCTGGTTCCCATGCAATACAGCTACTTTTTTAGACGTTCGTGGGTTAATTAGTCTCAGAACTGACTGAAAAAGGTGAGTGGTTCAGGCCAGAGTGTTTGGGCTTTCAGTTCTTTATTATATAAAATGCTTTGATTGCTAGATTTTAGATACATCCAGAATGGTGGACATTTTTTCCTGTATGTGTAGAATCGGTGGGAATCTAGATAATGTTGCCATTTTCTTTCAAACCTTTAGTATATTTCCAAACAAATCTACATACATGGATCTGTGGGGTGTTTGTTCCATTTACTATAGGTTTGTATTTGTATTTGCGGACACAAACTTCAAATGATGCTGTCCAGAATTTAGTTTTAATTGGGGTATTTTTGTGAAAGGTTCTTTAGAGTCAAAGGTTTATCATCACCTTGCCATCCCATCTGCTTGCCTCTGGAGGTAGATGATAGACACACAAACACACACACACACACACGCAGCTTGGTTAATGTGAAGTCTGTTCCTCATTAGTTCATAATGCATACAGTGATAAGGAACCAGCAGGGTTAGTGAATGCGCTGATGCCTATAATGGACGATTCACAGGGGTCTGTGTGTGTGTAAGGGAGATATTATTGTACAGTACATTCATAAACCCACACAGTGCATATGAGATGGAAAAAGTACCCTAATGTGTGACATGCAAATATACACATTTACTCCTAATTACACCTTCCCCAGTGGTTAATCATATACGTTTATAATCAGAGCCGAGCCACTTTAGCCACATTAGCCACTTTAACACAGTTTTACCCAAAATATGTAATGAGAAGCAGTTTTCTTGTAATATATGTTTCAAATATACACAAATATACGCATTTGCACATAGAATTAAGATGAAAAACAGATGTACAAATAGCCTTTTTATCTTACATTAAAATTAAAAATTAAAAGTGTAAATGTAGCCATGCACAACTCATTACATTTCTATGACGCTATGAATACTTTTTGACAATATTAATGTCTCTCATTTCAATTTAATAACTGACTGAATGACAAGGTTGCTTTTAAGGTGCACTATTAATAACACAATGGGGAAAATCATGTTCTCTGTTTATTTACTTTTTATGTTTATGTTTATCTCACAGGATTTAAAGTTGAAAATTCAATGCAATATAAATAATGAGCAACAGCTAAAATGAACGAATAAAT
Organism: Pangasius mekongensis; assembly: GCA_033441845.1. Taxonomy (NCBI): domain Eukaryota; kingdom Metazoa; phylum Chordata; class Actinopteri; order Siluriformes; family Pangasiidae; genus Pangasius; species Pangasius mekongensis. The sequence continues at coordinate 15,860,149 of JAKKZJ010000026.1, read as the reverse complement.
GAATGAATGAATGAATGAATGAAACAGGGAGTCCCCTTACCACCCCAGAGCTCTTTTCAGGTCCTTGTGTGTGTGTGTGTGAGAGAGTGTGAAAATTTGAAACTGTACATGTAATGTTTTGTAATAGTAATGTAATGTAATGTAAACTAGTAGCGCTGCAGTGTGGAGGCCCCCCCCCTTCTTTCTTTCTTTCTTTCTCTCTCTCCTGAGCCTGCAGCAACTTATTTAAAATTTCACTCATGCTGTGTGTCCACCCCAGAGTGGAGGAGTGTGAGTGCGGCTGATGTAATGTTTGTGTACAACACGGCATGGTCAGTGATGTGTAAAATGATGAGGATACGAATGACAGAACTTTTGTGTGTGTGTGTGTGTGTGTGTGTGTGTTTGTAGATGGGTAAGAGAAGCAAGGAGAAAAAGACAAAAACAGAGATAAAGAGAGATGTATAGAGAGGAAAGACTGAAAGAGCGAGACACACACAAACAGAGAAAGAGTCAGTGAGAGTGATGTATAGAAAGGAGAAAGGAGCGAGAAGCAAAATAAAGATGAGGGTCAGATATATACCGAGAGAAATGGTCAGATAGAGGAGATAGAGAGAGAGAGAGAGAGACAGGAAAGAATGAGTAAGACAAAAAGAGGGTAAGGTATGCAGAAAGAGAGATGAAGAAGGACAGAAATAATGAGCAACGCCCAGAGAGACTGAGACAGAAAGACAGACAGATAGACAGGGACCCTTCATGTGTAAGAAGTCACAAACCCTCTTCCTCCTTTACTGATGTCACTGCAGTGCGTTCCTACACACACACACACACACACACACACACATACACACACACACACACACAAGGAGAAAGGTCATTGAGACTTTGCAGCATGTTTAAGTGAAATGGCAAAAAGCAATGAATGTGTCACTGTGTTGTGTTAATATGTTGAAGGTCATTGTCAGGGTCAGAATCAGTCATATTTTGAAACAAAGGGTCTTGTATATGGAGACTGTACACAACCATTAGGTATGGGGGTCTGTGTGTGTGTCTGTGTGTGTGTGTGTGCGACAGGGAGAGAAAAAAATGTTGACCTTACTGGTACATGCGAGTGGAAACACTATATTTCTAACAAAAAGTGAAGCTTTTATTTAAAAAATACATTTAAAAAATAGATAAAGATAGATATTGATATTTCTGGTTACTGACATTAGAGGTATTAAATAGTTACAGTAAAACACAGGTCACTGGAAATACAAAAGGTGTGTGTGTGCGTGTGTGTGTGTGTGCGTGTGCGCGCGTGTGTGTGTGGGGGTGTGGGGGTGTGTGCGTGTGTGTGTGTTGGGTGTATTTGCATGGATGGTTTCTTTTTTATTTTCATGACAGACAGCAGAAACATGACAAACAGGTCCAACTTCACTCCAGATTGACAAAAAATAGTGAGTGAATGAGTGGTGGCCCTACACACACCTCACACACCTCACACACACACACACACACACATATGCCTCACACATCTGGCCCACATACCACGATGGGTGATGATCTCATCTGAGTCTGGCTGCCAGCCACACATGTACAACTCGCTCTGGTCCACTTTACAGGCTTTCTTTAATAACTGTTCAATTCAATTAAAAATAATATCAAATATTGAGGACTATTACAGAAGGATTGGAGCAGTACATCATATATAAATACACGCGTGTGTCAAAGTGAGCGTGAGGACAGGTGTATCCCGGAAGCTGTAACAGTTCTCAAGTCTGACTGGTCAGAAGACGTTGATTCATTTTCTATCACAGCAGCTCTGGGGGTGTAGAAATAAACCTGAACTGATGCTGCTGGCCGTGTTTCCTGCAGCATCACTGCTGAATAATGTAATGTTGGAACGAGTGTGTGTGTCCAGTGTAAATGGATTCTTTACATCTCAGAATAAAATCATCCGTCTGTCTCATTTTCATCTTTTCATCAAACAGATATCAAGTGTACCTTGTTGCTAGATTTGAGGAAGGTTGCCCTTTCTGTTTGGAGATTGAGTCTCTGCACCTTTTCTCCTTTTTTTCTCCTTTCAGTGTTTCATCTTGGACCACAAGAAAAGTACAAAAAGTAGTCTTCTAATTCTAGCCCTGCTTAATGTTTTATTTGGAACAGCAAAGCTGTATGGATAAAAGTATGTGCACCCCTGACCGTCACACGCATATGCAGTTCTTCCCCAAACTGTTGCCACAAAGTCAGAAGCACACAATTGTACAGAACATCTCTGTGTGCTGTAGCTTTACAGTTTCCCTTCACTGGAACTAAGAGGCCCAAACCTGCTCCAGCATGACGATGCCC
>JAKKZJ010000026.1:15820174-15835449 GCA_033441845.1 Pangasius mekongensis | reverse complement strand
GTCACGCCGTCCTACAGAACAAAATGTCCACCAGCAAACATTACACTACAGGAGTGTTAGCAAGTGTTAGCTTTGTAAATAAAAAAATAAAAAAAATCCTTGAGATACATAGTGTAAGTGCTGCGTTGGATTGCTGAGTGATTGGGTGCCATTTTTTTTGTACTGGTTTAATTTTAAGCTGCTGAATTATTGATGTTCGTCGTTGCGTGCTATAAGTTTAATATAGCACATTTCCTCATACACTTGAAATCTGATACGAATGAGCAGAAGAGGACGGTGAACCAGGAAGAGAGGGAGGAGGCGAGGAGGAAAAAAATGGACGAACAGAGCAAAAGAGCAACGAATGAATAAACCATAAGTCATATCACGGTTGGATTAGACTTTGCTGTTCTTCACATGAACACATGATGCATGTTTACAAGATTGTGATTGACTCAGAGGTGGAAGAAGAAGAAGAAGAAGAAGAAGAAGAAATAATCATATATAATCATATGCTGGCGCGAGATTGTTACCGTGGATGAATCATTACAGTTGCGCTGGCGAGGGAAAAAAAAAAACGAAAGAGTGTGTTTCACTACGTTAAGTGTTAGTTGAGGGGAAACGTTTGCGTCCATCGTTGCTTATGAGTTGAAAATTGAAAATGTGCCTCAGTTTTACAGATTGTTAAATAATGTTTAATAATTTCTGTTATTATTATTATTATTATTATTATGCATACACCTATAAAACCACACCCACTAGAAGTCATGTTGCTATAAATTAACCCCCACACACAGTTTTTTGTCTTAAGGCTACTTTTGGTACCTTTGATACTTTTTGCGGTACTTTTGTATGTATGTGTGTGTTTATTGTATGTGTGTGTGTGTGTGTGCACGCAGTGTAACAGTTCGGAGTGTAACGCCTCTCTGCAGGTCTGTCTGGCTCTGAAGGTGTTGCGGGAGCAATGGGCCGTCTACAGGAATGAGTGCATTCAGAGTTTCAGCAGCAGCCCATCTGCTACAGGTAACAAACGCGCACACACACACACACACACACACACCACACACACACACACCACACACACGAACGGCTGGTTATAATGAAAAGTGCATTGTTAGTAGACTCAGACATTTTGTTGCTAAACCGTGTTTAATATAATGAAATGCTTTTATTGCTCAGGTTTGGTGTGTAACAGGACTTTTGATCACTACACGTGTTGGCCTGATGGCTCGCCTGGCTCCACCGTCAACGTGTCCTGCCCGTGGTATCTGCCGTGGTATCGCAAAGGTGAGACACACACACTCACACACTCACAGACTCAGACCAGATCTGTGCTATAATCAAGAACAAAAATAAACGATTTAAAAAAATACATAAATAAAAATGATTTACTGTTTGAAATGTCGATCCAGAGGAAATGTTCTTCTGTAGCTTGTCATCTGATGGATGTAACTTCCCTCGTGTGTGTGTGTGTGTGTGTGTGTGTAGTTAAGCAGGGTAGAGTGTATCGAGTGTGTGGTGCCGACGGTCGATGGGCCAACAGTAAAAACACCACAGAGTGCGATGAGAATGATCAGCGACTGGTGAGATGATGCGGATTTATATTACAGTAGTTAGCTGGTTAGAACTTTTAATAATAATGAATTTAAACGGTTCATTAAATTTATATAAATTTACATACATTTGCTTCTTATGTAGTGCACTGGAGCTACGAGGCTAATGTCGCTAATGTAACAAGAACTACAAGTCTGACTGGCTACGTAAAGTAAAGCTACGCAAGTCTCAAAATAAATAAATAAATCAATATTTACGCTCAGTATTAAAAAAAAGTTTGCTACCATCCACATCACTTTCAGCGTTCAGCTGAAATTCGTCCCTCAAACGTTAAACTTTGGAAGGCGGGGTCTCCGGGGGGGGCGGAGTTACACCAGACTGCACTGAGAAAAAAAAAAAAAAAAGAGGGTCGTGTGCGTGAATAATGTTCCAGCATTCAGCTACACAATGACGTTCAGTTCACATTTAAAGATTAAAGTAAGTGTCCTGAACCGCAACAGGAAGTCTGTGTGACATCACTGAAGAAGTGGGCGTGGCTTGAGATTTATGTGAAACATATTTTAGCATTGTAGCTCCAGTGCAAAACTGAAGGCAACTAGCAAAATCGATTAAATTGGGGATTAGTGGAATATTTTATGTTTTTTTTTTTTTTTAACAGAACTATTTCTTTACATTCTGACTCTGTGTGTGTGTGTGTGTGTGTGTGTGTGTGTGTAGGAAGAGTATTGGCAGATTATAACTAAATTCAGGATCATGTATACAGTGGGTTACTCGCTCTCTCTGGCAGCTTTGGTCCTTGCGCTGGGAATCCTCACAGCCTTCAGGTGAAAATGCACACTACACACACACACACACACACACACACACACTACACACACACACACACACACACACACAACAGATTCAAATTCACAAAGACTGTTACACTACAGTGCTGTCACAGGTTTATATTAATGCGCTCGTTCTAATACGTTATTGTTTCTATAGTAACAGGCATTCGTACAGCAAATGCTTCACATAAACGGATTCAAAAGCATGTGTAGTCATAGATATGGTGAAGTTTTCAATAAGGAGATGTTTATGTAACATTTATGGAAGGAGTCTCCAGTGTCAGTGCTTCGTAACAGTTAGAGGTGAAGCTGTGACTTTAGGTTTTTCGACATCTTCAGGACAGAGGAGTTTACGCTTCTTTGCGGTTTCTCAGTAACATCACAAGCTGCGGTTTTTTTTTTGTGTCGTTAACTTCAAGAGAGAGAGAAAAAAGAGCGGCCGGTGAGGGAACGACTGTTTGTAGCTGCTGTAACGTAAGCGACACCAGGAACTAACTTGTTTCTCCAGTGTTTCACAGTAAACATTAAATGCAACTATGAATGGATTAAAACGTATCGCCTGTTGTTCTTTAATAAATAAAACATTGTAATTATCAGGGCGTGCTGTGTGTTGTGCTACCAGTTCATTTGTGTGTGTGTGTGTGATGATGCCATTCTACAGGAAGTTACACTGCATGAGGAACAACATCCACATGAATCTGTTCGGCTCGTTCATCCTGCGCGCCGTGTCCATCTTGGTGAAAGACGCACTGCTGGATCTGATCAACACCACGCAGACAGAACGATACCACTACCAGGACCAGAGCTTGTACAACGTCAAGGTACACACACACACACACACACACACACACAGGACTTGACCACTACCAGGAGCAAAGCTGAGACATAATATAAAATATATAATATAATATTATAAAATATGATCATATTTTATAAAATCTATTTTAAATTAATATTAAAATTTCCCATAATATATTTAACACTTTGTTATCAATCCTTTGAGTTTGAAGTTCAAATGAAAGTTAAGAAAAAAAAGTAAAACAGAAATAATAAATAAGATTAATAAATAAAACAATGAATCAGTTAAACTTCGGCTGCTTGTCATTAGGGTTGTCGTGGTTTGTTAATAATAATAATAATAATAATAATAATAATAATAATAATAATAATATCTTATTTCTCCTTCTCCGTGTTGTTAGTTGCACAATCGTATTGTGATGTAGTTTTGTTGCCCAAACGGTGTAAAGAGTTTGCTTATTTATTATGAGTGAAATTGATGTATTGCGTATACGACAGATAACTGCGGGATGTCGGGTTTCCATGGTGATGATGCAGTACAGCGTGATAGCGAATAATTACTGGCTGCTGGTGGAGGGTTTGTACCTGCACAGTCTCCTGGCCGTAACTGCCTTCTCAGAGAGAAACTACTTCTACTTGTACCTGACCATCGGCTGGGGTGAGTGCGTGTGTGTGTGTGTGTGTGTGTGTGTGTGTGTGTGTGTGTGTGGTAACAGGGCTGGGACTGACAGGTACAGAGGCCACGCCTCCTTCATTCAGATTTACAGGTACAATGGCCACGCCTCCTTCACTGAGACTGACAGGTAGAGAGGCCACGCCTCCTTTACTGAGACTGACAGGTACAGAGGCCACGCCTCCTTTACTGAGACTGACAGGTACAGAGGCCACGCCTCCTTCATTCAGATTTACAGGTACAGAGGCCACGCCTCCTTCACTGAGACTGACAGGTACAGAGGCCACGCCTCCTTTACTGAGACTGACAGGTACAGAGGCCACACCTCCTTCACTGTGACTGACAGGTACAGAGGCCACGCCTCCTTCATTCAGATTTACAGGTACAGTGGCCACGCCTCCTTCACTGAGACTGACAGGTACAGAGGCCACGCCTCCTTCATTCAGATTTACAGGTACAGAGGCCACGCCTCCTTCATTCAGATTTACAGGTACAGAGGCCACGCCTCCTTCACTGAGACAGGGTTATATTATGTACATTTGGATGTGGATTGGAAGTGACGTCTCTGGCTGAATTGATGTTTATATTTATATATTCATAAGCTTCACTTTTTTTTATTCCAGGTGCGCCGGTGATATTCGTGTTGCCGTGGGTGACACTGAAGTATCTGTATGAAAATGATCTGTAAGTACTGAAAACTGAAAACCATTCAGTAAAATTATATACTTAATCTGTAACTGATTTCTGAATAATTATCTTTCCAGCATCTATATGAAATTAGTTCCCTTCCTTTTACTGTAAAGTGGGCGGGGCTAACCTTGGGTAATGCTTGTGTAAGTGCCAGTGTAACCCGTCATGTCATTGTGTTTGAGTCCGAGTAAACGAGTGAGTGAAAACGAATTAGCGAGCAAAAGCTAACTTTGTAAGTTAAAGCTTATGTAGCGAGTTAAGACAACACTAGAGAGGAAAAGCTAACCCAAAAGCTAACCTAGCGAGTGAAAGCTGACCTAGCGAGCATGATTTAGTTGCTTGAGTGGCATCACAGGTGGTGTGTATAATTGGATTCTTTAGAAAAAAGGCACTTTAATAAAGTGGAGTGTGTATAAACTTAAAACTTGCTACAGCATTATAATAATAATCACCTGATCTGGTTGCCATGGTTACGTTTCAGAACACCATTTGTGTGAATAAGAGCTTTTTTTTTTTTTCCTCAGTTTCTAATGAATGAGAGCTTTTTTTCCTTTGAAAAGTAATTGGATTTTATTTTTATCATTTGCTGCCCACATGAATAAGCTGCGCTCAGTGTGGGAGGTGTCTGTGCACAGACCTTCATAAGGTGATAAAATAATGTTCTATCAGGTCTATTAGGAAGAGCCGTTGAGAATCAAACACGAGTTTCGTTCTGTCAGTTTCTCCAACAAGACTCCATCATTCCATACCAGTCCATCAAAACAGGACTGAAGTAGACGTAATAACACACTCAGGATAGAGAATCAGGTAGCAGTTAAGACTCAGGAGTGTATCTTATTATTTTACTGAAAGGTTTCACATGACTTAAGAGCAAAGCCGTTTCAGGCATGTCTGTTTATTTTAAGTGAGCGTGGCCAAGAAATCTTTCTGCAAGTAGAATTATTCATTTAATGGAGATAATGAAAGATAAATAGCAGCCTAGAACAAACAGTTATTCTTGTTCATTGTCATGGTTTCATCAGGAAGAGTTATTAAAACCCTGATTCAAATTTTCACCAGTTCCATGTTCCATCTAGGGTTGAATATTTAAAATGTAAAACGCATTCAATAAAAATAAATGGTGTTTGTGTAAATAGTGTTGGGAATCAAGTTTCTTCATAGTTCGAGTGGTTGTTCTAACATGCAGATGTGGAGTGAAGTGTGTTATTAGGTCTGAGAATCATACTTATGGCTCTAGCCTGGAGTCAAAGGCAAGGAGGCGAAATTAAAGAAAGAAAAAAAAAACGTGGAAAAAAAAAGACAAAACTTGGAACTAGAAAGGGACGTGACTAAGAAACTTGGCTCAGAAATGACTCAGAGGCTAATCAGGTATAAGAAGCAACAGGTGAGATTAATCAACTACCATGGCAACAGGGTAGCAAAAAAAAACGAAACGTTTGCCATATATGGAAGTGGTGTGCGAAACAGGGCAGAAGTGTATGCAGGGTAACAGAATTTTCATTTAATTTGTCAGAGCGACAAAAATAGTTCACAAATTGTCCATCAAGACTCACTATAAATATCACTCTAAAGAAAGTTTTCTGGAACTTTTAAAAGGGACAAGCTTTTTTTTAAAAAAAGACCCTTTAGGAGCGCTCACATGTTCTTTGGACTTTTTCAGGCTTCCTCGCACTCTAATACGGTTCCACTTGAAACCTTTCTTGTGGGGAAATCACTGGTATAGAGTTCTCACTGTTACAGGGATCTACATAGAACATTTATGGGTTTCTCAAAAACGGACAAGTGGACTGACACTATAGAGACCCTCAAAGGCTCAAACAGTCTTTGGATGTTTAAGGCTTCCTAGCATAATTACCGGGTTCTACTTGAAAGCCTTCCTGGTAGGAAAATCAGTCATAGAGTTTTATATAGAAATGTTGAGGGTTCCTGCTGAGGGACAAGCGGAATGATAAGGACTCAGTACTCCTGCGTGTACTTCGAACCTGTGTATGAAATGATCAATGAGTGTGTGATCTGGAATGTGTTTACATCTGCAGTGGTGAATCCAGTTCGTGATCCGTGTGTGTTCTGTGTGCAGATGCTGGGAGAAGAACGTGAACATGGGCTACTGGTGGATCATCCGCTTGCCCATCCTGTTTGCCTATCTGGTAAGACACACCGAATATCTTTAATTTATTGTTTTAAAAGTTGTGAAAGTAACTGACAGTAGCTTGCGCGTGTATTATCTACTGTCACACGGATATCTGGTTTAACTAGGCAATTCATTATGATTGGCTGACATTGGTTTGATAAAGGTTTCCCAACAACGATCTATGAAATCAAATATTAAAATGATAATGATGTGGATTATGTTGACATTGAGTCAGAGGGGGTTGGATGTAAATGCAGAATTGATTGAAGAAGATACGGGTGATGCTGACAGATCCATCCATCTGCTGAAGTCGAAGCCAGGCAAGCGGAGGTGTAAATAGGAAACTAGACGACTCGGAAGTACCTGGTAAACTAGAAAAAGCAGCAAACATGGAACAACAACCTAACACCCAATAGTAGGAGAAATAAGGAAAGAAGATAACGAGGTTCATAATCGCTGTCACACCTACATCTCTGTACTCATTATCCTGGTTAGGGTTCTGGTGGATCCAGAGCCTATCTCAGGAACACTGGGAGTGAGGTGTGTCGCAGTCACACACTCATTCACGTCTACGGGTTATTTAGAGTCACTGATGCTTGCATGTTTTTGGGAGGTAGAGGCAAACCTGAGAACCTGGACGGAACCCGCACAGAGAGTAGCCTGATCTCACGATCGAACCGTGGACTTTGGAGCTGTGAGCCCTCCAAGACTTTGCAAATAAGCACAGATAGTCTCCGTTTCAGAGACTCCACCCACTGCTTACAGAGTCAGTACCTTCTGTCCATTTATAATGTGGAAGGGTTGCGATATGAATGACTATTCGCACTTCCATACACTGAGAGAGTGTCTATCCATCTATCCATGGCTTTAATAAGAGTAACTGTGGTTAGCACACACAGTATGGTGTGAACAACAGCTACATGTTTTGATACCTTCGGATTGGTTTTGCGGTTGAGCACAAAAACAAAAGTTTGTGCTCACTTTTGTGCTGAGTTCACTAATAAGTTACAAGCGCCCCTGTTGTCAGTGTGTGTTCTCCAATTTTCACCAGTTGGACAGTGTTAACTAGCTAACAGATTGCTAACACATGTGCTAACAGGTTCACACACACACACACACACACAAGTTCAGCCGTTATTTAAGAGTAGAATTGTTGAGTTGTAGAGTTGTTCTGCTTGCATGAATAATGTGCCTTACAAACAGCCTTTTTTCTTCTTCTGCTCTCTCCCCCCTCTCTCTCTTTCTCTCAGATTAATTTCTTTATATTTATTAGAATTATAAAGATTCTGATGTCCAAACTTAAGGCTCATCAGATGAGGTACACAGACTATAAGTTCAGGTAACGACTTCACTACATCCTGTGTAGGTTGTGTAGTTTGATTAAAGTATTTATACATTAGATAATAAATTCCATAGTATATGAACTTTTTAAATGAAATCTCCTTTTCAGATTGGCTAAATCCACACTTACACTCATTCCTCTGTTGGGGATTCACGCCATCCTCTTCACCTTCGTCATTGACGAGTCCGTGGATAGAGAATCTCTGTTGCGGCTCATTCGCCTCTTCTATGACCTGTTCTTCAGCTCCTTCCAGGTCGGAGATCAGAGGGCGGTTTTTAAAAGCAAATGGGCGTTTGAGAGAAGGATATATTTGTAACAGTGAGCAAGCAACAACACAGACACACTTTAAGCTTAAATGCTAACGGCTTCCATATTGTTGTGACGATCTGCCCTTATTTAATGTTGACTGATGATGCTAGGTTAGCTAACCAGACAAAGGTAACACAAGCGGTTGCTAGCATGCTGACTTAGCTCTTCTTGTACAAATCTGCCTTTGAGTTAAATGTACTGATTAGGGCAATTTAGCTACCTAGCCAGAGTTACTGCAGGTCGTTATTCTAAACTAGCTTACTTAGTTGACGACACATCCTACTCCTTTTAAAAGTCGAAAATAAATTCCGTATTAAGTGGTCTTATATTTAATTTCCCATTACTAGCTTGCTAACTTAGCAGAAGTAATAATCTAACCTTAAGTCATGTTTACGATGCTCCTCCTCCTCCTCCTCACCAAAGTGGAAACAGACTTCCGTAATAGATCGTACATTAGATGTGATTGTTGTAACAGTCTGAGCTTAAGTTAAATTTACCGTTTAAGCTAAAATTACCACAACATAAATGTGTATTGATGAAAACATGTATTGGCATTTGACAAATATCGAACTCTCCACACACAGGGTTTGCTGGTGGCCATTTTGTACTGCTTTGTCAACAAAGAGGTGAGAACTCCATGTCTGATTTCAGTCAGTCCTTCATGTTAACAATGTTTTTTTACTTGAATTCATCACGTCTCCGTAACTTATGTCTTCATCCAGGTACAGAATGAGATGTTGAAGCGATGGAAGCGTTGGAAGCTCGGGAAAGACATCGACGAGGAATATCGTAACACACACAGCCAGACGGCTCACGGCAAGAGTGCTAGTGCCAACGTGGCTTTACCGCCGGAACGCTCAGACACCCCCGAGTCTGCAGGGTTGGTCCCGCCCTCAGAGGAGAGCCGCCGGCTTGTGATTAGCTGCCGGAACGGTGCAGGACTGGCGCAAGGGATGGGTAGAGCGGGGCTGCAGGAGGGAACCAGTAACTGCAGCTCTCTGATCGAGGACATGTGCTTAGAGGAGCGAATTCACAACACGGACCATCCAGTAGAGACAGAGGAATGCGACGTCTGAGGAAACGTTGGCCTCTTGAGGTTTTTGATGATAATGTGTTCCAAAAAAAAAAAAAAGGATAAAAATAGCTTCTTATAATAGAAAAATGAAATATGTGGTAAATAAACACTACTACACACACTAAAAACACATATACAGCACTGTGCAAAAGTCTAAGCACCCTGTTTTTTTAAGTACAAACTTTGTTTTAGATTTTTATTTTATAACTTATCTACATTATTGATTCAGTACAATAACATTATTCCAAACATTTAGTTTTCCAGCACAAAATGAAACGCTACAGAAAAATGTTTGTATGTCAGTAAAGAAAGCAGCAGATTCCATAAGAGACACTTTTCAGATAAAAACAGAATGAAGGCTGCTGGGTTTCGCTGCAGAAATCAGAAGCCAGAAGAACTGTGGCTGCTTCTGCAGGATGCTCAGCTCATTTCTTATAAAACTGCACACACTCTACCTGAGAAAAGGGTCGTCACACCAAATATTGACTTTCATGGGTTTATTGACTTTATTTGTTTCATTTATTACTGTTTATTGTTCTTTCTAGTATTTATTTTGCATTTACTTTCATTATTTTGGAAGAATTTCTCTGCTCTACAGCATTTCTTTGCATGTGCCTCAGACTTTTGCACAGTACTGTACGCTATAAAAAAAAAATGCTGTACACTGTGAACATCATCAAGTTTTAAAAAAAAAAGGGGGGGTGGTGTCTTGGTGGTGTGTGTTTTGACCCTCACTAGCCACCATACTGCAGTAAATAATGACAGTGCGAAAGCTTGGCTATATCCCAAATGCATGGAAACGTGTGCTTTTATGTAAATAGAAAAGAGAACCTCGCAACCTTAAGCTATCGCAGGCAATTCAGTAGCTAGTGATTAGCTTGCTAGTTTGTTCATTAGTTCATATGTCCCTGATCAAGCGTGCGAAACCCCAAAATTTAGACTTGATTTCCTGACACACTCAGCAGAGTCATCCGTTTGTGAGCTAACATGAAGCCTGAAGGTATTACTCAACGTTGAAACTGATAAATGCTCACAGTGCATTACGGAAAATCCCATGACCACTTACTCTGTAGGACGACTCAAAAATTACAACTGAAAGCAGATTCTAGGCTTTCGAGCAAACAAGCAGATGTTCAAACTGGCATTCGACCCCCTGTTTTGATTGCTGATGACAGGTTTTGTCTTTGCCCCCAAGCAAGCAGCAGGCAGAGCTGAAAATCTCATAACAGTACTCAATTTTAAAAAGCGACCTCACAAACATCTGTGTATTTATGACATTATGAGGACCCAAATGAACCTTCCACATGGAGGAAAATGGCAGCCAAAGCTGAAATGAGTATGATTTGTGTGATGCACTTCATTAGTTTCGTCTATGTTGCAACGCATTTCCTTTATGTGGTCCCGTGTTATTGTTCCCAACATGTTTCTGGTACCCTTGAGGTAGATGTACGAAACACAACCCACACACACACACACACACACACACACACACACGCACATGCACGCGCACACTCAGTGCGTCATTAGAGTTCAGAAATTATACACAAAGGGGGAAAATGGTCCCTTTCAGAATCAGAGGTTAATGTCCTTTGGGTTTTGTTGGCCAAACTAAGGCATCCATGTGGAGTTCACACACACACACACACACACACACACACACACGTATGTATATACTGTACAGGGTTTTATTGTAACCACAAAGAGCTTTGGGTGAAAAAAAAGAAAGCTGCTGCTCTTCTGTAGAAAATTTTACATGCATCATGAACATGAAACATGAAATCACCTAATTAGTTTTGCCATGTTACGTTCTGATGCTTTTTCGTCCCCACAGTTTTTCTGGTCCCCGTGAGGTAGGTTTCTGAAAGGTCCACTTAAAGTGATGAATACCGGACATGGGTTCCATGCAGAAAATCACAAGCAGAGCCGCTAAATGCTGGTAGCTGGAAACAGCTGATGAATTATTACTACTACTAAACGTAGCACCATAAAAGAGCAAGTCGTTTGGGGAAAAAATAATGATAAGAAAATCTGAATTTATCCATCAAATTAAAGTAATATAGTAATAGTAGTAGTAATAAATTATTAAATAAAGTAATAAAGAAGCTGGGAAATATAGGTCCTAAAGAGGCCCTAAACTGAGTATATCAAATATATAAAAGTGCATGTAATTGCAGAAGATGAACATAAGTACCGACTCTGACAACTTTCCCCATGTAAACATTAACATAACTTTGTATTTTGGCAGCTTGTCAGGTTTTTCTTTTTTCTTTTTTTTTTTTTTTTAATTGGATAGGAGTATTAGACCTGAAGAGATTGAGGTGACAATAGGGGTGACAGGGATTATTTTAAAGGTGGCAGCTACTCCTTTGTGCCCTTCACGTGGCCCACAGCGTCCCTGAGAGAAAAACATCCCTGATCTTATGGCATCATAAGTCAGAGGTCTTCATAATGCTGTGAACAGGATGAGGTCTACATCGGGAAATGATTGCCAACAAACACACACACACACACTCTCTCTCTCTCTCTCTCTCTCTCTCTCTTTTCTCCAGTGTGCCATTCCAGGTTATAAATTACACAGGATGGGAAAGACATTCCTGAGAGAATCCAAACTCAGCGTCCTGTGTGTATTTTTTTTTTTTAAATACTTCAATCTTCAATGGAAATGTGGGACTAAAATTCCTCAACGCTGCAGGGAAAAGGAACAAAAAATTTCACATTGCTCGGACGATCACACACGTGATACATACTTTTGGTGGACTTTTACCTTGTACATGATTTAAAGTTGATGCTCGCTTTGTCGCTATTTAAAATGTAGGTGATTTGCCAAAAGTATTTATTAACGCTGACGATGTTGTGTGTGTTGCCAGTGTGTCTGCTTTCTTATATGTGCCTCATAGACTTTTATTGACAAGGACATGTCATATAAGCTGTGACAAACTTTTTTTTTTTTTTTTTTGTCTGTAAATGAAACGAAAAAGAAGAGAAAATATGATGATATTATAAAGATGTGACTCAAGGATGTGGATGTGTGTGATTTATCGTGATTACTAAAACATGTGCAGCGCTGGGAACTTCACGTGGTCACTGAAGAGGTCTGGATCATAAATCACGGGTACTTAGAGAACACTGAACACACACACACACACAGGAGCTTGGATACATGAGACGTGGAGACGTGAAGCCCACCTCCACCGGACAGGAAACAAATGACACACTCTGTGAACTCTCATCACACACAAACACACACTCAAAACATGACCTGGAGGTCATATGAACAGAGCGCTCCCATCCTAAGACACACGCCCTTTCATTAATTTTACGAGGAATGTCGATGGTAGCCAGATTTAGCCGCTGTTTACATGTTAATGCCTATTGAAGTCACATAGACACTTCCTCAGTGGGGACAGAGACGGACGTTGTTTATAGAACCAGTCTGGAGGCTCTCAGAGCACTGACTTGTTTTCACCTTCATTGTCATCTTGGCCAGGCCTCGAGGTCATGTGGTCAGAGTGGACATGTGAATGTAACAACATCCTCTATATTTTAATATGTAATAACTAATAACTTATACCACCGTGTATACCACCCTGTCGCGTTCTGGATTCTGATCAGTGTTGATTCATTCTCTATAACAGCAGCTCTGACATCAGTGCAGCTGCAAATCACAGCTTTATATTAATTCGCCCGATCTAATGCGTTATCGTTGCTATAGTAACAGCTCACGCACTGGGATTTGTACAGCGGACGCTCCACATAAACGGATTATAAAACGTGCGCGTATTTACTGATATGGTGACGTTTCCTGCTAGGAGATGTTTATTTAACACTTATGGAAGGAGTCTCCAGTGTCAGTGCTTTGTAACAGTCAGAGCTAAAGCTGTAACTTGAAGTCTTCCATTACGTGAAAGACTACAAGACTACATTGCGGTTACTCAGTCACATGACAAAGCTGCAATTTTTGTCTTATTACCTTATTAGCAAAATGTATAAATGACCTGGAAAATATGCAGAACATGATAAAGAAATAATAATAATAATAATAATAATAGTTTAAGCCGTGGCCTCAGGACGGGCGTATTATGTGGCTGACAAAACTGCAAATGCACTTCACTCTGGACTGGAATTATTTGGATGGGTCTCTTGTCAGTCATTTTATAGACTCTCCCCAACACCACTTCAGTCCATATTCCTCCTTTAGTGTGCTTTTAGTGCAATAACTTGGTGTTCAATCACTTGAATGACTAAGTGGGCAAAAGCTAAATGCTAATATTAGCCATGGAGATATGGAGCTCTGATGCTAGCGGCTGTAACAAGCAGAATGCCTGTGTAACATCAGGTCACTCAGGATAAGTAAAATCTAACCATCATTAATCTTTATGAGTTGATGTAACTTGAGTTTTAAGTGCTTGGAGAGCCACGTGAGCAAAAGCTAACTGCTAAAATGCTAACGTCAGTCAACCTTTATACCGAGCTCCGTAGCTCACCGGTCTAACAAGCAGAGTACTTCTGGATCATGATAAGACGATAAAATCACTCAGGATAAATGAAATATAATTGTCATTAATCTCTAAACTCAATAAATCAGCGCCTGCTGAGGGGAGATGCTAATCTAAGAGCTAAGTCAGGCTAGGAAAAAAAAGACCATTCTTACATAATGCTCCTTTTCATGGGCAGAAAAAAAAATAAATAAATAAAAAATGTAATGTAATCAATGTAATTGTTGGAAAATTGCTGTGGTATACTGGGAATAAAACATTTGGGGACGTGCTGTTGGAAAGTGCTAACAGTAACTCTGCTTCATCACACCACCCTGCACCTCCGTGTTTTACTGTAGCAGCAGCACACACTGTTTTACTCCTTACCTCAGATCAACATAATTCTCCTATTTGCTCACCTGGACAGCACCTGTCTTCAGTTACAACTCTGCAGGTAATGAGATTATTGTAATTTATGATCACAGTGAGCGTGTTTACTGACCGTGGAGATTCCCGATCTTACAGCTGTCAGGACACGAGCGGTGCTAATGACCACGCCGATTTAGCTGAACTTCAGTCATCGATTTTAATGCACCAAAATTAAAATTCATGAGGCGAGATCTCTTAACCAAGATGGACTCTGAGAACGGATTTCCAAGGTGATGATAATTTCACACTGAATGACTTTAGGTTGTAAATGCCAGGACCTGGAGAAAGATTAATGCCTTCGGATGAATTCGCAGTTTCACCTCATATAGTGCACATGTGGAATGCAGAAGATCTTAAAGCCATGTTCAGACAATGACAGCTAGCTGCTAGCTGTTCAGATTAATTATCCAGCTCACCAATGCAAAGAATTTCATTTATGCCGTGTTCAATGAGCCGGTGTTCACTCCATATGTATGAATTTGGTTTTAATAAAAGAATACATTACAGTCCTGCTGATGAATGAATCGGTGTGCAGGTGATACATTTGCGATTGTGCTGTATTATTACACGTTAAACCACAGCACTGTTGTTTTCTGCATTCTGAAGGAGTCTCCAGTGTCGGCGCCTTGTAACAGTCAGAGGTATAGCTGTGTCATCTTCAGGACAGAGGAGCATTTTTGTCTCTTTTCTCAGGAAGGAGAAAAAAAAGAGAGGCTGATGATGGAAAATCTGCTTATAGCTGCTGTAATGTACTGTAAGTGATAAGAGCAACTAACTGTTTTTTTGTTTTTTTTTGTTTGCAGACATTCCACAACATTAAATGTAACGATCAACTGAGAAAAAGTACAATGCATCATTCTTCAATATGTCAAAAAAATATATCATTGTCAAAATCTACAATGAAGAGACACACGTAAATACAGAGGGTTTACAACAAGGTGCAAACCACTGGTAACATTCAAGAACAGGAAAGCCAGATTAGACTTTGCC
>JAKKZJ010000026.1:15788713-15805519 GCA_033441845.1 Pangasius mekongensis | reverse complement strand
TGATGTTGATGATGAAGATTTTGATGATGATGATGATGATGAAGATGATGATGATGATGCTCAGACATGGCTGATATAGTGGCAGTGATGGCGCGAGGTGCACTTTGCTTTGTGTCTGGCTCAGTCTGGTTGCTGAGTGGGCGTGGACCCTCTCTGACCTTAAACAGCACAATTACACGGATTTCTCTTTATCTTTATTCTTCTGTCGCTCGTCCTCTGCATGATCATGCGGCTATAGAATTCCCAGAGCTGGGATTTGGGATGAATTTCACGGCTGGTGAGATTTTGCCTTTCATCGTGTCTGTACAGGGGTGTGGTTCTGCTCTCCGGCTGCAGCAAATATCATAAAGTGATCAGTGGAATTAAAAAAAACACAAATAACTGACAACTTAAACATTACAGTTTCAGTCTAAAGAGACGAGACAAATGATTTGTGTAAATGTGGTCCGATTGTGTGAAACCTGTCATTCACCCAAACAAAACAAAACGAAACATTGATCTGTGTGTGTGTGTGTGTGTGTGTGTGTGAGAGAGAGAGAGATTCAGGATGATTCACTGTGCAGCACACAATGAAACCATTTAGAGATTTGCATATTTGCATACTTATTTGCATATTTAGAGGCGGATCAGAATCAGCTGATGGTTGTGCAGTTAACTAGCGATACATATCACACTCCTGCTTTACACTGTGCGTCTCGATTGATTTCTTTCTTTCTTTCTTTATTTATTTACTGTAAAGAAAAACAGGGAGAAGGTGCATTGATCTATTCATCCATGTGCACATTTGAGTCGGTTGTCCTCCCCCAGCTCATCCATCCTTTCTTTTTTTCCCATCAGAACAATAACTGTGGTCTTGACTCGATGATAAAATTCATGACCGTTCAGTTCAGTTAAATTATCATTTTAGTCCAACAGACTATGCAAACATTTCTAATTTATCATCTCTACAGGATGATGAGTGTTGGACAGTTAGTTCATTGTGTGTGTATGAAGGTACACTACATTTCAGTTCAAATTTATTCTTACTTTATTTCATGTATTATTATTATTATTATTATTATTATTATTATTATTCATGTCCGCAGGATAAAACAGGACAGATTAACATCTAACAAAATGTGTGAGCACAAATATTTAATTGTACTAATTCAGATCTGTTCATACAATTCCATTAAATAATATATTATCTGGGTTAATAGTGTTAGAAAATTATGGTTTATGGCATAATGACAAAATTGTTTAATATCTAAAAAAAAAAAAAGCAAATCCATAACAAAAGTTATTTTTCTAGCCCTTTTATCCTTTTTTAAATTTTAACAAATAAATAAAAAAACTTTTATCATTGCTACACTATTATCATGACTAATAACTGCACGGGAATGAAATAGTCACATTTTGATTTGTTTTGTTGAAACGATTTTAATTTCATTTGTACACCATGATTTAGAACAAATCGGGATACAATGACAATGAAAAATTGAACAGATAAAAATAAAAAAATAGAAAAAAATAAAGTAAAAAAAAAGTCAAATGGTGACGATGTTCTATTGGTTTGTTTATTGTCTATTTATTTTATTTTATTGTTTTATTTAGATTTCTTTCACTGTTTTATTTCTTGGACCATTTTATGGAATATACAACGCATTTTTTTTTTTAGAAATAAATCACAGGTTTATTAAACAATGCAAAGCTTTCGGCTCTAAATAAAACGCCGTGTCATGTCTATGATATTCTGAAATGGCCATGATGATAATATTAGGATGGAGAAGATTTCGTATGACAGATTATTGGCACAGAGTGATTAATTTATGACTTTTAAACATCTTTTGATGGCCGTGAAACTGCCTGATCTCCGTCCTTCTGGTTCTGCAGTTCTGGGAGGTGATCAGCGACGAGCACGGCATCGACCCCACCGGGACCTATCATGGAGACAGCGACCTGCAGCTGGACCGCATCAGCGTCTACTACAATGAAGCCACAGGTAAATATTACAGTCACGGAAAGGTCACGTGAGCTTCACATGATTTATTATAAAGTGACTCTTTTTCACATGAATCATGTATCTCTGTTTATATGCTAGTATAGTACTGTATGTGTTTATTTCTTTCATTTTTGTTGCAGGGTATTAGATGTGGAAAGACACTTTCACATGTTACTCATATAATCACTTGTGAAAAGAGTGTGATTGTACTGTAAGGAATCTGTCTGCTCACGGAAAACCAGCTAGCACTTGCTTGTTTAAAAGCTCTGACGTTTTAGAGACTGGTACTTCCTGTTTGTGATTGGACATTATAGCGTCCATTAACATATATATAATATATATAATTGGTCTATTCACATACACACACACAGGCACACAAGATGTAGCATGCAGAGAGCTGATAATGGTGGGCGTGTGTTTTATTGAAATAAATCCAAAAATCATATTCCAAGGCCACGTCTTCACATCGAGACGTGAACACAACAGGGTACAAACAGACCAGCTAATCAAAAACGAAACACAGAACCACCGGGCAAGTGTGCGATTTTTAATGTTGTGTTTAATTCTCCGCTTCCTCAGGAGGGAAGTATGTTCCTCGTGCCATCTTGGTGGATCTGGAACCAGGAACCATGGACTCGGTTCGATCTGGACCTTTCGGACAGATCTTCAGACCCGACAACTTTGTCTTTGGTGTAGTGAAACACACATTTTTTATTTTTTTTTAAATTACATTGTTTGATTTGATTGTGGTATTAAAAGAAAACACAAAATGTACCACATCACATTTGATTTGAACTGCAGGTCAATCTAAAACAATCTAAAACATGCCACTAGATGGCAGCACGCAGCCCAATTCCATAGCGATACATTGGTGAAATGTATTTTTTGCTCTTGATGATCTTCCTGATTGTAGATGGGAGGGGAAATGTGCGACAGAGGGAATGTGATGGCCTTAAAATCCTTTCAGGATCAGTTTTACAAACACTAGTCATTTTTAACTGATTTTTATTTCACCATATCTCTTCCAAAAAAAAAAAAAAACCTGAAATTGTTTTGTAAAAAAGTTGCTGAGATAAAGCATAAGGTTTCATGTTGAAGAATTTATTTTTAGTTTATAGTACAAAACATTTTAAAACATGGCAGTGATCAGTCCCACTAAAACCACTAACAGGTTTTCTGTACTTCTCCACCAGGCCAGAGTGGTGCTGGGAATAACTGGGCCAAGGGCCACTACACGGAGGGAGCCGAGTTAGTGGACTCCGTCCTGGATGTGGTGCGTAAGGAGGCTGAGAGCTGCGACTGTCTGCAGGGTTTCCAGCTCACCCACTCTCTGGGCGGCGGTACTGGCTCGGGCATGGGCACGCTGCTAATCAGCAAGATTCGTGAAGAATATCCCGACCGTATCATGAACACCTTCAGCGTGGTGCCCTCGCCCAAAGTGTCTGATACAGTGGTGGAGCCCTACAACGCCACACTGTCTGTGCACCAGCTGGTGGAGAACACTGACGAGACCTACTGCATCGACAACGAAGCTCTATACGACATCTGCTTCCGTACGCTCAAGCTGACCACACCCACTTACGGTGATCTGAACCATCTGGTCTCAGCCACCATGAGCGGTGTCACGACTTGCCTTCGCTTCCCCGGGCAGCTGAACGCTGATTTGCGCAAGCTGGCCGTCAACATGGTGCCATTCCCACGTCTTCACTTCTTCATGCCTGGTTTTGCGCCCTTGACCAGCAGGGGGAGTCAGCAGTACCGCGCTCTTTCCGTCCCTGAACTGACGCAGCAGATGTTCGACGCTAAGAACATGATGGCTGCCTGTGACCCGCGCCATGGCCGGTACCTTACCGTCGCTGCTGTGTTCCGCGGCCGCATGTCCATGAAGGAGGTCGATGAGCAGATGCTCAATGTCCAAAACAAGAACAGCAGCTACTTCGTGGAATGGATCCCCAACAACGTCAAAACAGCCGTGTGCGACATCCCACCTCGCGGCCTCAAGATGGCCGCCACCTTCATCGGCAACAGCACGGCCATCCAGGAGCTGTTCAAGCGCATCTCTGAGCAGTTCACTGCCATGTTCAGGAGAAAGGCCTTCCTCCACTGGTATACAGGAGAAGGAATGGATGAGATGGAGTTTACTGAGGCTGAGAGCAACATGAATGACCTGGTCTCCGAGTACCAGCAGTACCAGGACGCCACAGCCGAAGAGGGAGAGTTTGAGGAGGAGGGTGAAGAAGAGGCCGCCTAAAGCACCCCTTCTCCTTCATCTCATCCAGTTATGGTTGCTTCTTTTTGTGGTTTCTTGCTTACCTTCCCACATTCGCCTGCTTTTACTCCCTCTGGTGTTTTGTCAAGGTGTATCTGTTCAAGATATAAACTCTCATCGATGCATTCTCACTTTAGAGGTGGAGTTTTTTTTTCCTGTGCTCTCTTGAAGGTAACTTAGTCGGTTAAACTCTTAGTCTGTTGTGTTCCTGTTGTGGGTGATACAGCCTATAATACCTACTTGTTTTCAAAAATAAAGCAACCTTAACTTTCGATTGAATAAAAATGTGGTTAAACCCAAGTATAAGTTGTGGGGGGTTTTTTTGTTTTGTTTTTTTGTCTATCACTGTAGTGTATAATCACCAGATGGTGCTGCAGAGTTCACAATGAATGAAGCACAATTCACATAAATGTTACTTGTGGTACAAGACGAAAGGACTGAGCAAGTTCCAGACAGCAAAGCAGATGAATAAATAAGCAAACAGAAGTTAAGCCAGTGACTTTACAAAGAAAAGAGGAGGAAGAAAAGAGACAGGCAGCTCAAAAGAGAAATAGCAGCGGCGATAGGGGAAGTCCTGTCGTGGATTTCCTCTCAGCGTGCATGCTCAAATGCTGCTGTCTGTGAGAGAGGGATTCATGAATTACACACATTTACACACAGTTGGGAAAGTCATATCATAAGAATGACAAGCTGACGTGCATGACACGAACTTCAAAATGTGTTGAGGGAGGGCCTTGACGTGCAAATGTGTGTTTATAAACAGAAAGATTTACATTAAACAAAATGTACACACACATATTCATGACTCAATTTTGATGCCTATGTAAATCATAAATCAATTCTGGATGAGGAAGAACGGAGAAAAGGCTTGAGACGTAAAGAGAAGGAAACAACAGCAGCCGTCATATACAACACAAGCATCACATGCAAGATTCTCCACACAGATCAGGAAGTGATTCTGTGAGCCTGTTTTCTTATCCGTTTGATAATGTGTGTGTGTTGGCATGTGTGTGTGTGTGTGTGTGTGTGTGTGTGTGTGTGTGTGTGTTAGAGAGGCTAATCTCTATAGTTCTATAATGGTACCTTCATCACAGAAACTCCACTAATCACATATGGACTCCATCCTGAAGCTACAACATGGGATCCAGACTAAAGTAAGACTTGTCTTTGTTGCTCTGATTTCTCTTTGTGTGTTTTGTCTGATCTGATCTGCGGCTCTCGGAGATTTGAGGCCACAATATATTCCAGGACCATTTAAAAATACTACTTTGAAACACAAGCCGTCGTTACAACAGCACAAAGTTGCTAACGTATAATCGCATTTTGCATAATTATGTTGGTGGCTTCTTAGAAAAAGTCTATTTCCTGGACACTTCCTCTGTCACTGTGTGCTTACGACAAACAGCAGTACACGTTAAAACCTGTGTAGGAATTATATACCACTGTTTGTTATTGCTGATCGGATAGGACAACAGTGTGAGGGTCAAATCATTTAGCTTTAGTTTTCGATTGTATAGATTTTGGTATGATCTCTATGGAAATGCGGACGCAATGATGCTCCATTATTAATATCAACTTTAAATTGAAACGCTGCAGCTCTGCACTATAATGCCTGAGATTGTTATAGTCTAATAAAGTTGTGAAAGATACAATAAATATGGCAAAGACTTTTTACGGATTTCTTTAAACCTGCTTTATATAAGGGATGAAACATGACAGGATGTGCTGGTGTAGGAAGATGATGAACAACTCGCTAGAACAGCACACCCTGAGGTGTTTTATTCTTCTTATTGTACAGCAGTTTGCCAATGATTCATCGTAACTGATTCACAATCGCTTTTATAGTTCATTTATAGTTCCATTTATCATTGTGGAAGTTATCACTTAAGCTGTAAAGTTAGAGCTTTTTACGCCTGATGGTTACAAAGCACTGCCACTGGAGACTCCTTCCAGAAATGTGAAATAAACATCTCCTTACAGAAAATATAAATACAAACCAATCATTTGCAGCTGCACTACTGCCAGAGCTGCTGTTCTAGAAAATTCATCAACATCATAAATCGCTTAATTTAATTAATTTGTTTAAATTTTTGTTAGCAAAGTCAGAATTACACCCTGTGCCCTTTCTTTGGTTACATCATCTATTCATTGTAAATTGTACCAGGTACATTTGCAGGGTTTTTTTTTATTATCATTCTCCGGGGAATGATCTTATGCCCACGCTTATTCTCTTGTTCCTGGTCTAGTGACTATTTCAAACTGATTTGGCTGTAAATATTTTATTCCAATTACAAGATCATTTTCTTCTAGATTGCAAATCCTTTCAGATTCTGTTTTTTTTTTTGTTTTTTTTTAATCTCTTCCCCTTCTCAGCTTTTTCGGAGAGTTTCTGTGAAATACAACAAAACGCAATATTTACTTTGCCTGTTTGTCCATTGATTTTGTGGCTTTCAGGGAAAATCCAGAAAGGACGTTTTACTGGTTCTTTCAAGCCTCATGCCCCATCGCCAGAGACAAGGGTGAGCAAATGTAGTGTTTTTTTTTGGGGGGGGGATTTTTTTTCTTTTTTGGCAAGCTGATGCTAGGTGCTGAGAAACGGCTCTCCTTCCTGTCACATGGCTTAACCAGAAAGCCACAAGACTCTTGCCGTTGTCATGGAAACAACAGGATGAGCTAGCGTGCTATGATTAGCTGAAAGCTGTGGTCACTTTGAATATCATTGAAGTACATGAGGAAATCATCTAAAGAGACCAGTACAAGAGACAGGTGATATTTAGCCACAGTTAATGATCAAAACTAATCTGAGTATTTTTTTATTTTTTTTTACAGTGACAAGTTCTGGCTAAGGGCTTCTCCTAAATGCTGTAAATGTAAATGAAAATGTAGCTCTGCAGTAGATATTTGATAATTCAGGCTGACAGTTTTATAGCGTATGCTTGAGCATTTTTTTTTTATACAGGAAGATGATGTTTGTGGGACGTCAGTTAACCACATCCTCTACTTACTACAGAAATGAGCCTGTGTGTGTGTGTGTGTGTGTGTGTGTGTGTGCATCATTAGTATTAACAGTGTTCAGAAACTGACCCAGATGAAGGTTAGAGATTAAAACACACTATGCATGGAAAAAATTAGCGTTAGTCTCTATCTGATCACCTACAAAGTGACCCACAAGGTGTGAGTGTGTGTTGAAGTGTCAGAAAGTGTTTAAAACCCAACAACACCACTGCTGTGGCTTTTTCACAATAATATCTGCTCCGTGATGCGCCCTTTCTATTGATGCACAGAGTAGAAGGGTGCTAATACTTTGTGCAGGGCAACACTTCGACTACAGTCTGTGTATTCAGAGTTGAGTTAAGCACTCATGGTGAAGAGTTGATACTAATATTCAGAGAGCACATCAGATGAATAAAAGCTTTTAAAAAAATTGCTGCATGAATTTGACGAAGCGAAAAACACGCATTATAATAGACTACATCCTGCACACACACTATAATCTCATAACCTCCATTTAGTATCTTGTGGCTTCATCACGTCGCCTGAACAACACAAGCACAGTATCAACAAATAAAATGCAAAATGGTAGAATATTCTGGATCAAGTGCTATTTTATGAACTGCTGCATAATGAGTGTTAATTACAACCAGGACAATATAGAAATATATTCGCAATATACTAGATGCCTATTATATTTATTTCCATGCTTGCCATTTTATATCACTGTATTCATTTAACAGATGCCACCTTATATGGTTATTTTTTATTGACGGCGTATTACACTTGACACTTAAAGCTATTTCCTTTTTTCAGTCTGCATTTTCTATCCCTGATTTTTTTTTCATGTTTAAAGGTAAGTGCTTGTGCTCAAAGACAGTGGCGTAGACGTGGTTTAAAAACATCTTGGACGTCTACTAAAAAGATTTTCATCATCTCAACGGAGCATCCAGAAAAGCACCTTAAGCGCGAGTGCGCAAGCTGACTCTGAATACACGTAACTTGTTGCTGACTCTGAGTACAGCCCGGTACTAGTACACATACACAGTGGTCTATGAGCTTTCAGTCATGGCCTACACAAGCTTGCGGTAACCCTGATTTCAATTTCCCCAGCGTAAGCTGTAAGCATAGACCATTCAGTAGTAGTAACGGAGGTTATCTACCCCACCAAGACAGTAACACCACCATGTGTCTCAATGTACAGATCCTGGGCTGCTGTTTCAGTTCCCAGAGGACTTCAGTGATGAGGTTAGTGATAAAAAAAAAGAATTGTTGTTGAAGAATAAAGAACAACAAAAATATTCAATGTATTTACATTTCTTATTTGTAGGAGTGTTTGCAATCCCTTCCTCGATTCTGCTTCCCATATGATATAGAGAGGTAATGGTAATCAGTTTTGCTAAACTTATTTAATCATTTCATCGTGACATAATGTCCTACTGGAGAATATTCATCAGACTGATTGGTCGGCTGATTCGTAGGGTGAGGGATGGCATAGCTGTGCAGCACTTTACATTTGCACTGACTGACCTTGAGGGATGTCAGCGATTTGGGTTCTGCAGACTCACCTCCAGCTCCCAGACGTGCCTCTGCATCCTCAGGTCTTCATTCTGCACGTCCCCATAAGCTAAATACACACACTACAGCTCACCTTAATGACCCTACACGTAGCCTACACCTACCCACAGGCTGTATAGCAACATTCACTCAGTCCTACAGGCAGGGTTGACAGGGCTGTGTGTGTTTTATACCAAATTAGGCTGGTTTTGGAACAAGGTTGTAGGTGGAAGAACGGATATCCGTGGGTGGTGAGTGTTTGATTCTAGTTTAAGAATAGTTTTAAAGCCGACACGATCTCGCTTTAAAGCGAATAATCAGAATGAAATCGAATCAATATCTGCAAACATTGGTCATGGCAAACGAAGGAAAATTTGAGTATCTATGATATACAGAAATATTTCTGTTGTGAAGTGGATTGGGAGAGGGAAAAGCGGGATGGTAGACTGGATAATGTCCATATCATGTAATGAGAAACCCTTGATTCCCACACAAAGACTTAAAATAAAAACGTCTCTTCCTTTTCCACTGACTAAACTTTCTGAGCAGTTTCAGTTTTTTGTGAGATTTTTGAGGAGTAGTTGGGTTAGAAATTCTGCTGAGACCTGGCAACCTTGCCTACGGGACAATCCAGCTCATTTCTCACAGTATGGGACTAATTTTCTAATTAATTCTGTATCTGTCACACAGCTATCTGCCTTGGTTCGAAGTCTTTTATAAACTGTTAAATAACCTGGCAGACTATGTGACAAAAGGGCAGGTAAACACTGCATTTATTCATCGTAATTGTTTCCATGTTAAAATAAAGGCCTCTGTGTAACAGTTTGTCATTTTAAATTCGCACAGACGAGTGAGATGAGAGAGTTACTGGCAGTTCTTTACAAACACCCCGTGCCGCTGGCCAACACCTTAAACACTCTGCATCTGGTAAGTTCTCTTCCACGGTAAGCTCTAATCGATGCACTAGAAACACAGTAGCGATTAACAGGATGTATATATATATATATATATATAAACCCTTATACAAAAGTCACCTGTGCATAATCACATGATTTAATATCAAATTTAGTATCAAATTTAATATGTGGTTTTCAGTCACTTTATAGTACAAAACTGTAAAGTGACTATAAAACGTTACAGTAGAAGTGTTTCGTTTTTTTTTACGTATTTCTCGTTTTACTGTATGATTAGTTTATTTTCTCACATGATATTTGTCCACATGATTAGTTTACTTTCTCGTGGGTTCCTTCCCAATGATGAATTTATTTTTCAGATACCGATGAGATCAATGCATAACGTGTTGGAACGCACTTTGACGTTTTTTCCACATGTACTCCCTTTTTTACTCGCAGTCACGTTTGAAATGTCTGTTAGCTTCCTAACTTCAGAGTCGTAATTGTTAAACTCTCGTTCCTGTACTCGACTCGGCTTCTGAGAAACGCACATTCTACATTTAGTTCGTCAGATTTCCGTAATCGTGGAGTTCTTTGTTTACGTTTTTTTTTTTTTTTTGCAGATGCCGTACTTCGTCGCCCCTGATCCAAAGGCTTTACCGTCTATTCCAGAGAGCGTGAGTGTGTACTGTATACTGTGTGTGTGTGTGTGTGTGTGTGTGTTATCCTGCAGCCGGTTGTTGTTTGCATTGTGTCTGTATTGCTCTACTAACTGAATGTGTGTGTTTGTGTGTTTGTTCAGAGGAACCTGACGGAGCTGATCGTGGCTGTAGATGTGGGGAACCTCCTGCAGCTGTACGCCAGCATGCTTTTTGAGAGACGGATCCTCATTTGCTGCAGTAAACTCAGCACGGTGAGAATGACCGAGAACGCTCAGCGTTTCCTTCAGCGAGCAGTGGTTTTTGATCGAGCGGCCGTTATGAGGGAACTGAACTGAAACTGTTGTTGATTCACACCCGCCTGCGCTTCCCTCAGGCGTATCAGAATGTGAGTGTAGTACAGGGAAGTGGGAAAGCAAGTAGGGTGGCTTAGGCCATTGAAAAAGAACCGAGTGAGCCGAAGGTCAATGAAAGGTCAAGCTGTGGTAAATCGATTTAACATACGAGTTCTTGTAAGTTTTATTCAATTTATATTTCATTTGAATGTTTGTTTTTTTTTCCCCTGAGCTACAATTCCCTGCTTTACTCAAATTCTAATTACTGGTTTACTGATTTAAAGAATAAAAATTGATGTATTCTTTCATTTTTTTTTTTTACTTTCTGCCTCTTCCTTTATCCTGGCTTTATTTATTTTCCTTGTAAAATATTTTGAGGTGACTTTTAATGTGTGGAAGGTGCTATAGAAATTTAGACGTTTATGTCAATCAGAAGACAGAAAATGAGCGTGCATCCCGGCAGATCAACCGCTTCTTAATATTTTTGTGCCGACTGGCACCGATGCAGCCAGAATCGAGGATATACTGTAAAGGCGTCGCTAGGATTCGGGTGTGACAGCTTTAATACAAACACACTCCGTTTCTGGGTTGTTTCTGAGGCTATAGTCGCTATTCGGACTGGATTCGTTTTGCACACGGAGGTGGGTAATGGATTTATTACTGGAGTATCTCTGCGATTTCAGTTCCATCCAAATCCATCGAGTCTGTGTTTTTAATACGGACTGCACATGCGTGCTTCTGGAAACGTATCCCGTATTTTACCTTCTATAAAATGAGCAATTCCTACCTGAATTGATATTTTGGTACAGATTGCGTTATGTCTTGTGGGAAAACAGATGTTGTGGGGTTTTTTTTTCCCAGTATAAACACTCACTCTTTTCTATTGTTTCTCACCAAAAGCAAAATAAAACCCAAGTTTAAAATGCAGAACAATTAAATACGTGAAGCGGGCTTACTGCAAGTTTCTAGCACATAACATAATCGACATGTTATGGTCATGTGACTTACTCATGACTGGTTTATAATAAAGGGCAAAACAATCAGTCTGTATTACAATGAGGTGTTAATAGTTCTTATGTATCTTTCTTCCACAGCTGACGGCGTGTGTACATGCGTGTAGCAGCATGCTCTTCCCCATGTACTGGCAGCACATCTTCATTCCGGTCCTACCACCACACCTGCTGGACTACTGCTGGTGAGAACACACACACACACACACACACACACACAATCACAGCTGCACTGTGATTTATCGGTCATTGTAATGCTTGTATGGTTTTACAGCGCTCCAATGCCGTACCTTATTGGAGTTCATTCCAGCCTGATAGAGGTACTGAAAACGACTGATACCCTCTCTAGCACGCACACACACACACACACACACAGACACACACACACACACACACACACACACAGAGTAATACATGCCGTGTGTATTGTGTTGTCAGAGAGTGAGGAGTGGTGCTCTGGATGATGTGGTCATTCTGAACGTGGACACAAACACTATGGAGTCTCCTCACGATGACCTGAAGAAGCTCCCAACAGATGTGGTAATTCATTCATCTACAGCTCATCCATCCATCACTCCAATCAATACACTGTCCCTCCATACATCCATCCCTCCATCCATCCATCCATCCATCCATCCATCCATCCATCCATCACTCCAATCAATACTAATCATATTAGTATTTAATAGCATCTTTTCTATTAATACTCAATCACTCCATCTATACATCCACCAATCCATCCATCCATCCATCACTCCAGTCAATACACCATACTTCCATACATGCATTACTCCAGTTAGTATATTATAAATGCATTCATCCCGTGAATACTCCAACACCACACCCATGCATCGCTCCATTCACCAATCCAACCAATACACCACACCTTTATACATCTATCAGTCCAGTAGGTATTTAATAACATTACTCCCATTGATGCTCTATCACTCCATCAATCACTACATCCACCATTACATCCATCCATCCCTCCAGTCAATACACCATACTTCCATACTACACATTGTATCCTACAACTACACCACTCCTGTCAATACGCCATACCTCCATACTCCATCATGCTATCCCTTCATCACGCCTATTAATATCCAACAATATTAATATCACTCCATTTAAGGCTCTATTAGTCCATCACTCCATCTCTACTATAAATACGTCCTCAGTGCAATCAGTACTCTGTCACTCTACATCACTTCGTTACTCCAGTTACTAATCCATCAGCAATATTACTCCCATTAATCGTAACACTCATTATACTATATTCAAATGAGATTAGGACCAGGGTTTTCTCACTGTTGTGTTAAGGAATTTTCTTTGTGTATGTGTGTGTGTGTGTGTGTGTGTATGTGTGTGTGTGTGTGTGTGTGTGCGTGTGTGTGTGTATGCAGGTGACAGCTCTGAAAGTGAGGTTGAAGCGCCAGGCTGGATTTACAGGCCCCGGTGTAGCGAAAGCATTTCTCAGAGCTCAGGCTCTGCTGTTTGGAGCGTACAAAGATGCCTTACAGTACCCTAGTGTGAGTTATACCACTAACACACACACACACACACACACACACACACACACACACACATAAATACAATAAATACAGAACTGTCTTTAGCACACACACAGTTGTCTCTGCTTATAGTACACAGAACTGATACCGTACTCTACCCTGCTGTTAAAACACACACACACACACACACACACACTTAATTTCTCTTTTTTTCTGAAGGGACAACCCGTGTCACTCAGCGAGGAGCTGTTTCTCACACACAAATCTCCCAGCATGAAGCAGTTCCTTGAGAGCGCCATTCACCTGCAGTTTTTCAAACAGGTGTGTTTTTCAAACACACACACACACACACACACACACAATTAGCATAGGTGTCATACTGGCTTTCCTTTTACTTCTAGCATCAGAATTGATTTTGATTCTGAAAGAAAAATGCCCTCTAGTGTTCAAACATTTGCAGTGCATGTCCTTACTTAGAGCAGAATAAACAATACTGTCTCGTAACAGCAGAATTGTGGCACCAGTAATAAAGAGAATAAAACCTGATATTTCTGATGATAGCACCTTAAGTCATTATAATCGCCTTTAATATTGAAATATGACTTTAAAATTGTTACATTTTTTTATTTCAAGGAAGTCATTCATTAATCAGTAAAGTCAGCAGTCAGTTGTATAGAAATGTAGTTATTTTCAGTTGCGCTCTTCTAATCGTACATGACGTTACCTCAGAGTAAAGCTCCATCATGTCACTGAAATATAAAAGTGCGTGCTTCCAGTTTATTGATGGGCGTCTAGAGATGCTCAACCAAGGCAAAGAGCCAGACGACCTGTTTGAGGAGGAAATCCTGCAGTGTGGCGCGTCCTCAGGTTTGTGTTTTATCTCCTCCAATCATAACAAAGTTTGCATTCATAAATGTGCGTGAAAGTCCAGAAATCTTTACAATGCAGCAGCTAGAAACAGTCGTTCCCTCACCAGCCTCTGTGTTTTCTTATAAGACAAAAAACATCGCAGCTATTCGTCTTTTGTTACTGAGAAACCGCAAAGAAGCGTAAACTCCTCTGTCCTGAAGATGTCGGAAAACTTAAAGTTACAGCTTCACCTCTGACTGTTACAAAGCGCTGACACTGGAGACTCCTTCCATCAATGTTACAGAAACATCTCCTCACAGAAGACTTCATCATAGCAATGATTTTGTTTTTTTAAAAAAATCTGTTTACGTGGAGCGTCTGCTGTGAATGAGCTGTTACTATAAAAACGATAACGTATTAGAACGAGCGCATTAATGTAAACCTGCGATTTGCAGCTGCGCTACCGTCAGAGCCGCTGCTATAGAAAACGAATCTGACCAATCAGAAACCAGGATTCGACAGGGCCCTGGGATTAAATGCAAATAACTTATCGTGAAAATGTAAAGGATTACATTTTATTTTATAATAATTATGTGACTTTTATTTAATGATGTTTTGATTCACTAATATTATTTTTTTCATGCATTAGGTGGCTCAAAATCTTACCAGCAGTGGATGGGGAACCTGAAGGTCAGTTTTATTCTCCACACAGAACACATTTTTAATGAACACTCGGAGTCCATTAACTGCCCCTTGTTTTATCATGTTGTCATTATTCAATGTTTTACAGAAAGGAGGAGGATCTCTCATTCTGACGGTCAAGTCCAAAGCTCAGATGTACAAAAATGTGAGTGATATTTCACTGTGATCACGTAAATATCGACCAAATTACAATACTAACTAGTTTCATTATTTATAGTATGAAACGACATGTATCTGATACAGCTATCATAATCATAATAATAATAATAATAATAATAATAATAAATTAATAATCAGACAACCTAAAATACTCAGCGTGTACAGCAGGGCATGTGATCATATAGTGGAGTAGATTATGAGTAAAGGGTTGGTCTTTTTCTATATACTAACTTTATAGAACACAATTATATAATTCAGAACATTTATTACAAACATACACACCTGCGACAAACCTGTACATACACAAGAAATATCCTTTTAGCTTGTGAAATGAGCTAAAAGACTCTGAAGTGTTACTTGCTGGCCTCACTTGTTTGCTTCAGCATATGAAATTAGCGCTTAAGTACTAGCATATAGCACGTGGCATCACATAGTCGGGAATAAATCAACAAAAAAGTAGCAGAAATGCGCAAAAACGGCTGATTAAAACACAGCCAAATATCGCTGCTATTGCTACTGATGAGAATACAGTTGATATTTCATACTGAGTATGTGTATTTTTTTTTTCTAAGAAATTTACCTTTATTAGGTTAGCTTACCTTAGCTTAGCTGAGGTACAGAAAGCGCGAAGTGACAAAAAAGGACGCGTGTGAAACAAAATGCAAAGAATAGATGTCTGTAGTGTATTTACAGTGCACATAGTGTAATAATTATAAGTACTTAAATATAATATATAATTATAACAACAGAAATCTTCATTTTGTCAGGGGGGAGTTCACACAGTTTAAATAGGGTAATTTTTTAACCCTGTTACAGTTAGTTACTTTAGTTATGTATTTTAGTTATGTAAATTGCAGTTTCTATTCTTGTCACGTCTCAAGGGGCTCCTGCGACTGCCTGATAATGCTGATAACTGCCTGATGCATAAAGCCTTTTCACCAAATGATAGTAAACTGTGCTTTTTGCATACTTATTTTTAAAAATCATGGGAAAGGGCCCGAGCTGTGTCTAAGGCCCCATTCATACCTTTCATTAACATGCATCCATTGTCCATATGGCCACATAACATTTGTGAGAACTTGAATGCATCTCAATGCTTCCTGGACAGCAACAAAGGAACAACTAATTAACTGCGTCATTGCCCTGGCCTGAAAATATGTAATCACTGAGAGACTGTTTGGAAATCACGCCGAAGGGTAGCGCTCTCTGCTGCTAGGCTAACGGATAAAAACGACGCTCTAACAGCAGAGACGAAGAGCTTCATTTGTTTATAAGTTTCGTTAGCAGACCTTGTGATTTGAACTTTTCAAACAGCCCGTAAAGGTGCATGAGATATGATTCCCGGGACATTTCTGCCTGAAAATAAATGCAGTGGAAGACTGATGTAACAAATGTGCGTGACAGCCTTTCTCCAGCGGAAATGATGTATGAAATCTGATCACAAGTGGTGACTGGAGACACACTGATTATTCCAGATGTGAAGGGCTATGCGTCTCAGCTGTCCACTTGTGATCCAATTACCCTGGATGCACGTTAATGTAAAGGTGGAAACAGGGACTTATTGTTCAGTGGCCTCTCTTCAGTCCCAGTGGAGGAGGTGTGACCTCTGTTCAGTCTCAGTGAAGTGAGGCCAAGTATGGTGACCCATACTCAGAATTTGTGCTCTGCATTTAACCCATCTGAGTGAACACACACACACACACACACACACACACACACACACACACACACACACACACACAGCAGTGGGCAGCCTTTTTTTGCTGAAGCACCCGGGGAGCAGTTGAGGGTTCGGTGCCTTGCTCAAGGGTCTCACCTCAGTCATGGTATTGAGGGTGGAGGAGACGCTGGTCATTCACTCCCCCCACCTACAATCCCTGCCGGACC
>JAKKZJ010000026.1:15754312-15775391 GCA_033441845.1 Pangasius mekongensis | reverse complement strand
AAAAAGCAATAAGAGATGCCCTATTTTTCCAGGAGTGGAACAGTGAACTGAGCTGTATTTTAGAGCAGGGGTTCAAAAAGAGGTTCTTTTTGCAGCCACTGTCTCCTTTAACTGCAACATAAATTCTATAGTTACATTTACTTTACAAACATAATCCACAGATTTACATATTAGGCATATTGCATGAATTTATACAATAATATTTTGCCTATTTTTTGCAGATATCAAGCTTTTTATTCCTGAACTTTTCAGCCAGTTTGTTTATTTGAGTTATTGAGTTTTGTATTAAACCCATTTAATTCAAGTAAATGTTCAAACAATGTATAAGAACTCAACCATGAATCGTTTTATTAAAGAAGTAATCATTAGGGGGCACAGTGGCTTAGTGGTTAGCACTGTTGCCTCATACCTCCAGGGCTGGGGGTTTGAATCCCGTCTCCGCCCTGTGTACGCAGAGCATGATTGTTCTCCCTGTGCTTCAGGAGTTTGCTCCAGTTTCCTCCCCCCCCCCAGTCCAAAGACATGCGTTGCAGGCTGACTGGCATTTCCAAATTGTTCGTAATGTGTGATTCGTAGGATGTGCCCAGAGTTCCCTGGGATAGGCTCCAGGCTACTCTGCAACCCTGTGTAGGATAAGTGGTATAGAGAATGAATAGATGGATGGATGGAAATCATCATTAATTATTACTTTAATAATGAGATTTGTGATTTCCGTCATTGTTAAAAAATAAAAATCACGGACCTCAGTTTGTGCTTCACTTTAATAACTACTGTTTTAAATCCTCTCTTTTGTCTAAACAACAAAATTTACATGAAGACATAAACATATTTCAGAAATGGGGTCTGAACCAGAATTTCAGATGGTGTGGTGTAACTTATTCATTTCTATAGTTATTTACAGGCTAAAATTAAGTGTGTAATTTTGCTGTGTTGCAGATCCCTGACAATAAAAACTTCTTTAGCGATGACCCACTGGAGAAGCAGTATGTGTACCTGCAGGCTCATTTTCCTTCCAGCGTGCTCGAGAAAGTGGTCCTGCTCTCCTTCCAGTCTGGCTACATATTCGTTCAGACAGACAAGAGCATCTACACACCTGGAACACCAGGTAAAACAGTATGAGCTCTCTGATGAGATATTAAATGGACTGTCATGAGGCCAAAAGCTAAAGCCATTGGTGCAGGATGCAGTCCACGAGCATTTGAAAACAAAGGGCACCAAAATTAAACACAATTTCCGCCATGATAGATAGATAGATAGATAGAAAAAAAAAATATTTAAAAAAATTAATTTCTATGTATTTATTTATTTTAAAAAATAGAATAATTCATAATTTCATGTATGTATTAGTTTCTTGATTTATTCATTTACATATCATGGTCAAAGGAAATGGCAGAAATCATGTTCAGTGCGGATGCCCTAATTAATGTTAATTAATTAAATGGGTAGATAAAACAAATTGATCGTCTTTGTCCCAGTTCGTTACAGAATCTTCTCGCTGACTCCTGACCTGCAGCCCATTGACCAGACTGGAGGAATCTATGTGGAAATCATAGTAAGTGCTCAAACAACTCAGCTGCGATTTCTTCCGCTCAACAGTTTGGAACAGTTTCTATGATTTCGATGATTTCATGAGCTAAAATAATGTATCTTCAGATTTTCTGGTCCTCTTATTCATGCATTATGTATTTACTGAAAGACATGAGAAAGATAAAGAAAGGTTCTGTTCCTCTTGGAGATTTGTGACTGAATTTAAATGTTCAGTTGTCCTGATTCACAAATGATGTTTTCTTCTTCCCAAGAATCCTCAAGGAATCACAATTAACAGGGAAACACTCTTCCCCAAGCAAGGGACCATAAAAGGGTCATACAGCATCCCTGAAGTTGCCAAGTTAGTCCACTGCATTAATGCCTCTGATATGAAGTGTTAGAAGACACTCGTTACCGATCGAAATATCTGTGCACTAATTACACATTGGCATACTTACAGAGACTATTAATGTGATCTGTCAGTTTTCATTTGAAATTATCTCTCTGTTTTGTTTTTTTTTAAAGATCTGGAATATGGTCTGTAGTGGCACGGTATAAAAACACCCCACAGAAGAACTTCACTGCTGAATTCGAAGTTAAAGAATATGGTAAGATTTATATTCAGACTGTAGAAATCTGCTTGTGTGACTTCTGCACGTGTGTTAAAATGTTGCTTTTCACTTTGCAGTGCTCCCGAGCTTTGAGGTAGCATTAATCCCATCCAAGTCATTTTTCTACGTGGATGATAATGAACTTCAAGTGGACATAAGTGCCAAGTAAGTCAAAGACAATAAATTACTATAAATGAAAATAATTTGTACAGTTGTAGTGAGTGCCTAAACCAAATAAGGAGTAAGCAATGCTGTTGCGGTTGTGAAATATGTAAAATACTGAGAGACTGAATGGTGTGATGAAGCAGTGTTCAGGTTACAGTTACCAGAACTTGTCCAAATAGACCCCTCTGTCCTGAAGTCTGACTGTTACAAAGCACTGACACTAGACACTCTTTCAATTAATTCTACATTAACATGTAGACGTCCCTGTGAGGAAGCTGTTCCCATAGAAACGATAAGGTATAAGAACAAGCACAGTAACGTAAACCTGTGAAACGCAGCCGCACTACTGTCAGAGCTGCTGTTATAGAAAACGAATCAACATTTGTTTTTAATCCTCCTTATGCAATTTTACATTTTGGTTCACCTGTCCACCTGTTTGCCAAAAAATAAACAAACTAATTGGATTCAACAGCACCGTGGTATAAGCTGTCGTAACGCACGTGTTAGAAAGGCTACCTATATTTTATTGTCAATAAATAATAGTGGTTTATATTTTTTTTAACTATGTGCATGAGCTAACTTTTGTGAATTATATGAAGGTACCTCTTCGGAAAAAATGTGGATGGTAATGCGTTTGTGGTGTTTGGCATTAAGAGCGATGACTCTAAGACCACGCTGCCCGCCTCTTTAAACAGAGCAAAGGTAAATTCCACGTTTCACATTAACGACATCAGTGGGGAAATAATCACTGATTCATTCACTCACTTCTGTTTTGTTAGGTCAATTTCTTGTATTCAGATTTAAACACAAACTGCGTACGGCCTAAACAGCGAATTTTTATTTATTTATTTATTTTAAATGCAACCAAGGATTCAATTTTTTTTACATTTTTTTTTTTAAACAAATGTGAAGCCTACATTGGGGAAAAACCTCCGATGTAAGCAGAGTTAGCATGGTGCATGAATTCTGGCTCTGACAGTTCCTCTGCCTCAGCTACATCACTGCAGTTCATAATTGGACTTAATTTCAGATGGGACTGTGTTTAATCCCACTTAAGCAAGTTTTTCGTTGTTGTTGTTTTGTATCCTGCCCACAAAATTTTCTAATGAATTTACATGGTTCTATTTTCTAAATATACACTTAAAAATAGCCTAATTTAGACCACTGTGACTCTGTTACATTTTCTGTTTTGGTCCTGTGAGCTTCAAGTCAGACATATATATATATATATATTTAAAGAAAACCTCTTGCCTATGCAACTTTTGTGTTGCGTCCTGCAGGATCTCAGTTCTGATGTCCATCTCTTGTATCAACCACATGCTCTGTCGCCCCTTTGGCAAACCTTCTAAAAATAAAGAAATAAATCAAATGAAACCACCAAAAAAAAAAAACTACAAATAGCGCACCAAATATTCATACTTGTATCTGTGTCTGTGCTGAACACAACCTTATCTGTCCATTCTATTCGGTTACAAGTTTCAAGTTTATTTGTCATGTGCACAAAATATCAAGGACAATTGTACATTACTACAACAACTACTACTACTACTACTACTTATGTGTAGTATTTTATGTTGCATATAGATCATTAATGGAGAAGGACATACAGTGCTCACTAATAAGATGATCCAGCACTCCTTCCCAAATATTCATGACCTGATCGGAAGATCTTTGTACATTTCAGTCAGTGTTTTAACTGAGACCGGTAAGACCTCAGCAGTTTTGTGTGTGTGTGTGTGTTGATCTACATTCACACATTACATGATGCCATCTGTCTCCTTTCAACTATCATTTATCATTAACAATGTTTCAGGTAGCGAAATGGTTGAAGCAGAGAGAGGAGGCATTCAGATTGTGAAATCACCCTACACCATCCAGTTCAAGAGAACCCCAAAATTCTTCCACCCCGGAATGTCTTTCGATGTCACGGTAAAAAAAAAAAAAAAATTCTTTCCCCACAACACGTATGTTATAATGAACTTTTATCCAAAGCCATTTAACCATGCTCTGTTAAACATGCATGTCTTTATAGCGCTTTACAATCTTGCAACTGACAACAGACTTAATAATTTGCTGGTGCACTAGATAATTAGCATAAATGATTAGCACTAGTGTGTTGCTCATATTAAATTTGATAAATGTCCATGATCAAACATTCAGTACTTTTGAGTGATATGCAGCATTTTAATCTCATTAAAAACAACTTGAATTACGCACTGTGTGTCTGATCTGGATTTGAAAAGGTGTTTGTGGCCAATCCGGACCAGTCGCCTGCTGAAAATGTGGATGTGCTGGTCATGCCCGGTGAAGTGAAGGGTCGAACTAAGAGTAACGGCATGGCCAAGGTCATAGTGAACAGCCAGGC
This sequence comes from Pangasius mekongensis, assembly GCA_033441845.1. Taxonomy (NCBI): domain Eukaryota; kingdom Metazoa; phylum Chordata; class Actinopteri; order Siluriformes; family Pangasiidae; genus Pangasius; species Pangasius mekongensis. The sequence goes on along the minus strand of JAKKZJ010000026.1, from coordinate 15,770,723 downwards.
GACAATGAAGACTCTACAAATCACTGTAAGTCATGTAAAAAGGGGTTTAAAAACCTATTTGGTTTTGGCAAATGTGAAAATTTCATGACGGCTTATCAATTTGTGTTAAATGCTATAAATAAAATGAATTACACAGGAATAGGAATTATGAGGAAACATAATATTTACATCCAGTCCCGGCTAAGAAAAAGGCCACAGGCCAAGCTGTTTGAGTTGGTAAACCATCTTTTTCAGTAGCTAAGTTATTTTCCAGCTTCCTTATTACTTGACTAAACTGATTAGTACATGTTTGCCTTACTATAGTGTTACTTGGCCAGTGTTTTGGAAGATGGTAGCTGGTCCAAGATGAATTTTTCAGCAGGGGTGAATTTTCAAAAGCACTGATGCATACTGGAAATTTCAGACCTTTTTAACTAAAATGGTTTTGTAACCAGGCAAGAACCACAGCCCCAGGCATATTAAATGAAAGACAAGCTCAGAAAGAGATGACTGCCCAAGCTTACACCACGAAAGGAGGCTCCTCCAATTACCTACATATAAGCATAGACAGTCCAGAACTGGAAATCGGTGATCAGATGAACATCAATCTAAACTTCAAAAGTGCTGCCCAAAATCAGGATTTCACTTATCTGGTTGGTGTCTCTCACATACACATTGGTTTAAATATCTTGGTGATATTGTGTGGTAGTTCTACTGGTTTTACAGTAATAATAATAATACTAGTCCTATACCTAACCCTAAAACCTACGTTGAACTTTAGTAACTAAAAAAGCATTGGGTTTTTGGTTTTTTTTTTTTAAAAACAAAATCTCTGGTTCTTCTCTTTGTGTCAGATCCTTAGTAAAGGACAGATTGTGGAAGGGAAGAGGTTTAAGAGACAAGGGCAGTCGCTGGTGACTCTGTCTCTACCCGTCACCAAGGACCTGGTTCCCTCATTTCGAGTGGTGGCGTATTACCACATAGGATCCTCTGAGGTTGTGTCGGACTCTATCTGGGTCGACGTCAAGGACACATGCATGGGAACGGTAGGCAGTCTGCTTCCTTTTCACAGGAACTTAAAGTATTATACTGTATAGAATTATGTTCTTGTAATTTCAGGAACATACCAGTATTTTAGGGAGTCTAAATATGGTACACACACACACATACATATTATATACACTGTATGGCCAAACTGCAACTAAGGGGCCCAAACCTGTTAGAGCATGACAGTGCCCCTGTGCACAAAGCATGGTCCATGAAGATGTGGTGTGTTAAGGTTGGATGTCCTTCACAGAGCCCTGACTTCAACCCCACTGAATACTTTTGCAATGAACTGTAATGCCAATTGTAGGCCAGAACCCCCTTATCCAACATCAGGGCCCAACCTCAGCAATACTCTTGTAGCTGAATGGACGAATCCCCACAGCCACGCTCCAAAATCCAGAAGAGTAGAGATTATTATTAGAGCAAAGATATATATATATATAGTGCAAATACTATAAAGAGCAGTAAACATTAATAACCTAAACAAAGTCAATATTTGGTTATATACAGTCCCATCTGAGTATTGGAACAGCAAGGCTAATTATTTTGTTTTTGTTCTTCACTGAAGACAAATGGGATTGAGATTAAAATTTCAGCTTCTGATATTTTCCTGATATTTACATCTAGAATCTGGTGCCTTTGGTGGCAGACCACCCAATTTTTCATTTCAACAAGACAGTGACCCTAAGCATATTGGTTCAAATTCATAATCCTGAATGTCTTAGAACGGAGCAGTCGAAGCCCAGACTTCAATCAGATTGAGAATCTGTGGCAAGACCATGGTGTCCATGGTGAATGTGACATAGCAAGACGTTAGCCAGACTCAAATAATAATACAATGAGAGAAGAGAACACCACATCTCATAGCCAAAATGTGGACCAAGTTTCAGTGAGTTTCTGTCACAAACACGTTATGCTACATGGAATACTTTTAGTCATCACCATACATATATCATTTGTTTCCCTTAGTCTGCACTCAACTAGCTAACTAGCTTGCTATAAGCTATTACACTGTTAGCTACCACTTTTTAGTCTCCAGGCAATCAAAACTTTGGACTACGTAGCACACCGGAGCTTCCATTTGCCAGGTGGGCTAGCTAACTAATTTGTCCACTCCTGATATATTTTTGTTTCTCTCTTCTCTTTTCTTTTTTTCTTATTATCTTATATAATGTAGCTGAAATTGGATGTAAAGGAGAGTTTAAATGTCAAGAAGGTATTTGAGCCTGGTGATGAGTTTCATCTCATAGTTACTGGAGATCCAGCTGCCAAGGTTGGTCTGGTAGCTGTGGATAAGGCTGTCTTTGTCCTCAACAAGAACAGACTCACACAGACCAAGGTGAGTAATACCTGGCAGGGTTTTTAATTCTCTTAGTAATCTTTATCTTGTGGTTTTATGTTGGGTTTACTCAGGAATCAGGCAAAGCCACAAGCATGTGCAAAATATTGTCCCCTAGATTAGTTTTGGGACCCATCTGATCTAATTTTGCTAGAGAAAATATATTGTACCTGTTTTCTAAGCATACTTTTCTATTTCCATCAACAGGTCTGGGACATTATTGAGAAGCATGACACTGGCTGTACAGCAGGCAGTGGTAAAGACAGTATGGGGGTTTTCTATGACGCAGGTCTGCTGTTTCAGTCTGATAAAGCAGGAGGCACCAATGAAAGAACGGGTAAAACAGGCATTTTTAAAGTAATAAATAGAACACTGTGTGATGCTGTAATAGGTAAATAATCAACAGCAAGTGGTGTGATGAAGCAGTTACTGTTACCACCACAAAGTGGATTATTTTACACTTTAACAGCACATCATTGAGAATTTCATTCTGCATATACCATAGAAATTTCCCAACAATCACAATTATTTAATTTATTAATCCTTTTAGAGTTAAACCTATTGTGGAACACCTACGAAATAAGTTAGCTCCTGCTATCACTTATGTTATTGCAGCTATAACATTTGTTCAGTTCAACAAGTATATATATATATATTATTAAAGTAAACCTGCAGCTTCTATAGAAAATTAACACCTTCTCACCAATCAGAGAATCTAGATCAATTTTTAGCAATTTATGTCCAGCCCTGTGATAGAAACTGATATTCATATATTAAAGAGGTATGGCAAAATTATGGGGAAAAAAACGCAGGTTTATACTTCAACTACAAGCTGTTTCATTTTAAGACTTTCCTTTCTTTAATAGCTTCTGAGTGTCCCACCCCACCAAAGAGAAAACGGAGAGCTGAGACTCTATTACAGATCACCCAAACAATGAGTAAGAAGATGGACTTCTTATTCACCAATTTTTTTGAGTTGTACGATCATTAATTGTTGTATGATTTAGATAGAGCAGGGGAATCATAGCCACAACTTGCTGATCTTAATTTATACCCTTTCTCTTAAGTTGGGAAATACACCGGCGAACAGAAGAAATGCTGTGCAGACGGATTGAGGCAGAACAGACTGGGCTACACATGTGAACGGAGAGCTTCATTCATTTTGGATGGTGCAGAGTGTGTCAAGGCCTTCCTGGACTGTTGTAAGGAGATCCAAAAACGCAAGGATAAGCATAGAGACTTGTTACATCTGGCTCGCAGTAAGAACCCACTTTGTTCTTTACTTTTTTCTTTTGTTTGTGTTGTTAAAGGTTTCTAAAAAAAAAAAAAAAAAAACCTCAAAAAACAATATTTAAAATTTAACTAAATGTCAGCTTTATGGCAAAAACTGTCCAGGAGCATTACAATGTTGCTTTTGAAGCCAGTCAATTCAGATGATCAACTCATTTTTTTTCCCAGCATATACACACACAGAGATAATAATAATAATAATAATAAATATAGCTGCAAGAGGAGATCTGAGGGGCCAAGCACCCTTTGCAAGTAGTGTCCCCAGTGTGGTGCATGGATCCCTAACAACAACGAAGTTGCAGATTGCCATTAAATGTGGCAGAAAAAACTTGCAGAAACATGCATTTTTTAAAGACAAATCGTCATAATAGTAAAGTAAAGTACAAATTGCTTTTATTACTCTTTTAAAATTTTTAACTATTTTTATTCTTTACTTTATTTAAGTTGGCTGGAAAGTGAGGGGAAACAGTTTCGTGCAACAGCCCCACGGTTGCTTCACTGCTCCACATTTGCAAATATATCAATATTTTTAATGCTGCCAAGCTGATTTATTTTATTTCTTGATAAGTGAATGTTTGACACTTGCCCAAGGTATGATTTGCACATATAATTTTTGTTCAGGTGAAGATGATGATGATGATTACATAAGCTCTGATGAAATAGTCACACGAACACAGTTCCCTGAGACCTGGCTGTGGGAGGACATAGACCTGCCAGCCTGTAAAGGAAATGTACCATGGTAAATGCAATAACCCAAGATTATTTCTTATATTTTAATTACAGCAGTCTGCAGGTAAATGGTAGTACTGACCTGATCTGCTGTTTTCCTTTTATTGTAGTGATACAGTAAGTCACACCTTGGACAAAAACTATCTAAAAGACTCTATTACTACCTGGCAGGTCCTAGCCATCAGTCTCTCTAAAACCCATGGTCAGTGCCACATCTTCTTTGCATGTCTAAAACATCTTGATGTAAACAGTGATAATATGTCTAAAAATCTGAAATAGACACTTGCAAGGATGCGCATATGATGGCAAATTTTAAAACATACATTTCTTTTTCCCTGCAGGCATCTGTGTGGCTGATCCCTATGAAATTATAGTAGCAAAAAACTTCTTTGTGGATCTCAAGTTACCTTACTCAGCAGTACGCAATGAACAACTAGAAATCAAGGCTATTCTGCATAATTTCTCCGATAAGATACAAAAGGTACTTTTTACTATTATTTGCAGTTCTACATATAAATTTTTCTTTTACAGAATATGGTTCAGTTCATGGCAACAGGTTATTGCAGTGTGTAATGTTGCTGTCTCATAGCTCTAAGGTTCTCAGTTTGATCCTGAGTTCAGATTAATGTCTGTTTGGAGTTTCTGTGTATGTTCTCCAAATGGGTTTAATGGGGGTTCTCTGGTTACCTCCCACCTCCAAAGAACATGCCTAGTCTGTGGATTGGCTATGCTAAATTCCCCCCAAGTGTGCATGGGTATGTGCACACTGTCCTGTGATGGACTGATATCAAACCCAGAGTCTATTTCTGCCTCATGCCCAACATTCCCAGGCTCTGAATCCACCTGCATCCTGACCAGGCTAAACTGTTTACTGAAGCTGTATAATTGAAATCGGTTCAGTTCAGCCACTTAATCCACTTCACAACTCACACTAATGCCTGATTTCTAACAAGTTAACCCGATCCCTGTTTTGTTCTGATGCTGAGGACATCTGTCTAATTTCCTGTGCCCACCAGGTGCGTGTGGAATTCTTTGAGACAGAACATATTTGCAGTGCAGCCAGCAAAAAGAACAAATACCGTACCATAGTTAACATTGATGCCAAGTCCACCAGAGCCATCCCATATGTCATTATTCCCATGGAACTAGGGGAGCACCAGATAGAGGTACAGGCTGCAAGCGCAATATTTCATGATGGAGTAAGGAAAAAACTGAAGGTGGTGGTGAGTATCAGCAGATTATATGTCAATGTTTTTTACCAGACAGGATTAGTCAAAACCCTTAACAAGAAGTGGGCTGCATTTTAAACGATTGGTTATATGTAGCCAAAAAAAAACATAGGAATGACATAGACTTTAAACATAGAACTTTATACAAAAACAAATATTATAAGATACCATGAAGTCAAATGCAATGCTTAGATCAGCATAAGATCCATCAACATAAGGTCTGAAATGTTATCTTTTTTTTTATCAGTCTGAAGGTGTGCTGACTGAACTCCCAGAACAAAATTTGGAACTAAATCCCTCTCGAGTACCTGGTGAGATTATCTATATTCCATACCCAATCAACAGCAAACACTTCATGTTATTTCTCCTTATTTATTTGTCAGCATTTATTCTGCACATACTGGTTTTCCATTTTTAGGTGAATCAATAAGTTTCCATTTCATTCTTTTTCTCTTGTTCTTTCTGTGTTTTTGGAACAAAAGGTGGTATTCAAGTTGTGCATTTGAAGACTGATGTACCAAGTGGGCAGATTCCAAACACTCCTGCACAAACTTACATCACTGTGGCTGGTAAGAAGAAACTCAAACACATCAATATATGCCAGTATCGATCAATACAGGTTTTGTCATCTAAGATCCATTTTTATTGTTATCCCCATCATATACTCATATATAGTAGGACAGATGCTTTATTTTATTGACAAGATGACAAAGTTGTTACCAAACTTGGCAGTAGTATGGGGAATCAGAAAGTTAAAGATCTAAGAAGTTGTTACAGGGGTGTCTGGGCTATTTTTATTCATAATTGCCTGGCAGACAAGTAGGTTTAACAGGTTTAATCAGAAAAATACTCTTCTCCTTATGGGCATATGCAAAAAAAAAAAAAAGTTGGCATCATTTGGCATGTGTTAAAATTTAACACAGTCAACTATAAAGAATGTTTCCGAGTCCCACTGCTTGTTGCACTCTACATATAGTCCGAGGTGCAATCTTGCTGATCGTTCAACGATTTTTTTTACTAGGTAGATTCATTTTTGTGGACACTGTACCGTCTTTCCTGATCCAAGAAGATGCATGTATGTGGAAACACTGATATAACTGAGCAAAAAAAGTTTGACAAAAAATCATCATATAAATCTCCTGCTTACTACTAGAAGAGTTTTCAGATGATTTGGATTGATGCATAGATTTAAAAGGCAATCACTGAAATGAATTTACACAATAATCATGAAGTGATTATTATTTACAGCATTTGGCAGACGCCTTTATCCAGAATGACTTACATTTATCTCATTTATACAGCTGAGAGGTGCTAAGGGCCAGTTGCAGCTTGGTGGGGCTGGGATTTGAACTCATAACCTTCCGATCAGTAGTCCAATGTCTTAACCATTATTATAGTGTAGAGTCTGATTATTATTGAAAAAGGACAGCCACCTGTTGTGTAAATAGGCTAGCAAGGTGATTTGGTCGTAACTGTAATACCTTTGAAACAGTTCTTTTCTACATCATCATTCACCAATTATCAGTAGGCTTGCACCTACAGTGGATATAAAAAGTGTATATACCCCTGTTAAAATGGCAGTTTTTTGTGAAGTAAAATAATGAAATTAAGATAAATCATGTCGTTTCCCACCTTTAATGTGAAATTGCAAAGTATGCAAATAAAGTGAAAAACAATCAGAATCCTTTTTATGGAGAAAAAATAAAAAACTTATATAATAATAATCTAGTTGCATAATATGCACACCCCTAAACTAATATTTTGTTGAAGCACCTTTTGATTGTATTACACCACTCAGTCTTTTTGGGTAAGAGTCTATCAGCATGACACATCTTGACTTGGCAAAATTTTCCCACTCTTTCTTGCAAAAACATTATATACTGCTCAAAAAAAAGGGAACACTTAATTATTACAGTATAACACCAAGTCAATTAAACTTCAGGGATATCAATCTGTCCAGTTAGGAAGCATAAGTGATTGTGAATCAGTTTCACCTGCTTTGGTGCAAATGAAAATGACAACAGGTGCACTGGAGAGGCAACAGCAAGACAGCCCCCAAAAAGGGAATGGCGGTGGCCATAGACAATTGTGGTAGCCACAGACAATTGTTTTCTCCTTATCTTTCCTAACTGATTTGTCTTTAGTTTTGTGTTTTGTTAGGGTCCTTGTCACTATTTGTAGCATGAGGCAGTATCTGCAACCCAATCAGGTTGCACAGGTAGTCCAGCTCCTCCCTGGCGGCACATCCATACGTCGCAAGGAGGTTTGGTGTGTCTCCCAGGACAGTTTCAAGAGCATAGAGGAGATACCGGGAGATGGGCTTTTGCACGAGGAGAGCTGGACAGGGCTGTAGAAGAGCAACAACCCAGCAGCAGGACTGGTATCTGCTCCTTTGTGCGAGGAGGAACAGGAGGAGCACTGCCAGAGCCCTACAAAATGGCCTCCAGCAGGCTACTGGTGTGTATGTTCCTGACCAAACTGTCAGAAACAGACTCCATGAGGTTGGCATGAGGGCCTGATCTCCTCTAGTGGGACCTGTGCTCACAGCCCAGCACCGTGCAGCTCGATTGGCATTTGCCAGAGAACACCAGAATTGGCAGGTCACCACTGGTGCCCCGTTCTCTTCATGGATGACAGCAGGCTCACACTGAGCATATGTGATAGACATGAAAGAGTCTGGAGATGCTGTGGGGAACGTTATACTGCCTGCAACATCACCCAGCATGACCGGTTTGGCGGTGGGTCAGTGGAGGAATATCCTTGGAGGGTCACACAGACCTCCATGTGCTAGCCACCGGTACCCTTACTCCTGTTAGGTACCAGGATGAAATCCTCAGAGCCATTGTCAGACCTTACGCTGGTGCAATGGGCTGTGGGATCCTCCTTGTGCATGACAATGCTCAGCCTCATGTGGCCAAAATGTGTAGGCAGATTCTGGATGACGAAGGCATTGATGCGTTCCCCAGACCTGAATCCAATTGAGAACCTCTGGGACGTCAGGAGCATCAGGAGCATGCCCAGACGTTGTTGGGAGTGCATACAGGCACATGAGTGCCATACACACTACTTGAGTTACATTATGAGTTGCCGTGATGAAATTCATGCAGGTTGGATCAGCCTGTAATTAAAATTTTTTACTTTGATTTTCGGTGTGATGACTTTGGCTTCCACTGACCATTGTGACATCATTTTGTTCTCATCAAATTACACAAGCATATAAGTAAAGATTTTCAACTTGTATATTTCATTCATCGAGATCCAATGTGTGATTTAAGTGTTCCCTTAATTTTTTTGAGCAGTGTAGATTCATCAATTTCTGAGGGCATCTCCTGTGCACAGCCCACTTCAGGTCACCCCACAGATTGATCTTGTTTTGGTTAAGCCATTCCTTTGTTGATTTGGATGTATGCTTTGGGTCATTGTCATGCTGGCAGGTAAAATTCCTTTTCAGCTTCAGCTTACTAGCAGACACCTGAGGGTTTTGCACTAAATTCAACTGGTCTTTGTAGCTATTCATGATTCCGTTCACCTTGATAAAAGCCCCAGTTCTGGTTGAAGAAAAGCAGCCCAAAAGCATGATGCTGCCACCACCATGTTGTACTGTGGGTATGGTGTTCTTTTGGTGATGTTGGAATTATTGGAATTGGTGTGATTTATGTGAGCATGGATGTTTTTTGTGAGAAAAGGCTTCTGTCTAGCCACGTTACCGCATAGACCAGACATGTGAAGAATACGAGAGAGTAATCAGTACTTGTCAGATATTCCTGCAGCTCCTTTAATGTTGCCATAGGTCTTTTGGCAGCCTCTCTGGTAAGATGTTGTCTTGTCCTTTTATAAATTTTGGAGGGAAGTCCTGCTCTTGGTGATGTCACTGTGGTGCTCTATTTTCTCTATTTGTTGATGATGGCCTTCACAGTGTTCGATGGTACATCTAATGTCTTGGAAATTCTTTTATACCCCTCTCCTGATTGATACTTTTCAACAAGTGAGATACCAGGCATGCTTTGTAAGCTGTTTGTGGACCATGGCTTCAGCAGTCAGATGAAAGATGTGAAGAAAATCCTACAGGAACAGCTGATCTTTATTTGGGGTTAATAAGAATAATTTCGTTGATGACAGCTGTATGATAATTACTTTTGAACATGAAATTGAATGTGATTGCTTCATTCTGAGCACAGACCCCTCCCCAATTATAAAAGGGTGTGCAAACTTATGCAGCCAGGTTATTGTGACTTTTTATTAAGTTCATTTTCCCTGAAATATTTGATTGTTTTCACTTTTTCACAATTTTTATACATTGTAATTTCACACTGAGGGTGGAAACTGACTTGGAATCATTGCCTTATGAATCAAAGTCATATTGTATTGTGGCATATTCAGATGGATTATCAATTCTAATCTAATTGTTGCCTTAGGAATCAAAATCATATTGCAAACAGAAAATAAAAATAACACTAAACAAACTTAACTATCTTTTACATGCAATGTGAGGACAGAACACCACATTTTATAGCTAAAGCTTTGGCAAAAGACTTGTCGACTTCTTAGAGGATGAAAACTTGTGTTAGAGTAGAAACTGTTTTAGAAGAGGACAATAATCTTTATACTTGTTTAACACTATTACTTGTAGTAACACACTTAACTAGCTAAGTAGCTCAACATATGCCATTATATTATGTTAGCTACCACTTTGTAGCCTACAAAGTGTTCGGGCAACCAGGACATGGGATTGGGCAACACGGTGAAGATTTTACTTGGCTAGCTAAATAATATATGATTTGTCCACCCCTGAGTTACCACAGTTAGAGGGGTGCTTATTTTCTACAATCATTCTAGTAAATGGAGATGCTGCTGATCTTGACTGTCTCCACAATGGAACTCTCAATGTCCAGTGGCACCTTCTGAATTTAACAATCCACATTAACACAGAGATTGGATTCAAAAATAGCCACAATCTGTTCCATTTTCTCTCTGCATGCTAAGTCATGGGTCAGCAGTGTAAAAAGCAGTCGGCTAAGCATACAGTCCAGTAGTACTGGAGGTTCGGTTGACAATTCTGACTACTTGAAGAAACGTTAGTCAGACTGTCTTTAAAATCAAGATGAAGTCAGTGATCAGCATTCTCATGTAAAGTTCTTTTTTGTCCAGATGTATCAGGGCCAGGTGAAAAGCACAGGATACATTAATTCCTTAGACTGGTTGGGGGCAACGTGCATGCTAGAATGGAGGGCAAAAACTTTGTGTGGTTAATTATTAGTCTTCTAAAGCATTACAACAAGGGAGAATGGGGTCAGTAGACAATGTGCCTAAGAAGCTGGCTATGAGAATGGACCATTATGGAGTTTGACCAGGGGCTCTTCAAAAGTGCAGTAGATTCCCGTTTTGGTAATGGTACAGTCTCACCATGACAAACGCGATCACGTGACCAGCATGCTCATATATTTTCTTTGAGTCTTACTCTTCTTCTTTGCTTTTTTTGGCAGATTGTAATACCAGCTTGCAAGGTGCATACTGCCACCTAGTGTGCATGTAGACAAGTTGTGTTTGACATTTAAAAAATCCCATCAAATGCAATCTTTGCGGGGGCACCTGGGTTGGCCCATCAGATTTTTGGGGGGGCTAGTGCTATCACTGGAATACACACTCCCATGCACCACCACCACCACCCCTCCCCAACCTCCCCATGCCCCTGACCTATATATATTTATAGAGAGAAACCCTTGTAGAACAATGGTAGAAAGAAGGGGTCAGGTGAAAGGCTCTCCACATATCCATTCTCTTCTCCTTTCTACTCCCTTTTCTCTGCAGCTTTTTTATTAAAACTATTTTATGATGAACCAAGGTATGAGAGCACGTGGGAACTCTCATAGTCCACCTCCCATGATTATTTTGTAATTGTATACTTTTGTATTTTACCCTTTTTCTTTGTAAGGCCATAGGCATTCACAGCAGGTGTTACCTGCTTATACATCCTAACAACCATCTGACTATTCGTATATTTACTTACAGGTCAGGAGGTGAGTCAGACAATAGAGCAGGCCATCAGTGGAGACTTCATGGGGCGTCTGATTGTACAGCCCAGTGGCTGTGGAGAGCAGAACATGATCTATATGACACTGCCCCTTATTGCTACACACTACCTAGATACCACCAAGCAGTGGGAGAAAGTTGGCCTGAGCCGACGTAGTGAGGCTGTCCAGCACATCCAGACAGGTGAGAAAATTCTTCCCAAACACTATACAGCAAATTTATAAGGTTTGGTAAGGATACAAATGCACCAGTTGAAAAGTATAACAAACAGTAATGGGCCATTTTGCTCATCAAACTTTTCTCACCATCTGTCATATTTTATGAGATATCCTATGGTGTAAAGTCTAACCAGGACTGCAACCAACTAGAGCAGCAAGCTGAAAAAATCAGCTTAGATGACAATCATTTGAACAAAGTACCATCAAAAAATCTCAGGGACAAGCTGGAGGCATTTCTTTTTTAAGTTTTACTTCTCTGAATTGAAGACATCTCTTCCCCTCCACCTCCTCCAGAAACAGTGCAATAAACATTAATGTCTTTCTTCTCCAGTCCTGCTCTGCTCTCAGGAATATTTCTCACTTCTTTTTTTAATCCTTTCTTTTTTTCAATCCTGGACATGTGAGGCATTAAAACTATCTGCTGTGCCACTGGGCCATGCTAGAAGATTAGGGTCTAGCTTTATTTTACTGGGTAGCCAGTGTTTCTGGTGTTCAGAATGGGCTGAGATTGTGTCAGTATTGTCTGGATCCACAGCTTAGATCTACTAAAGTGTTGATGCCTTTAGTTTTAAAGCTTTTTGAGGAGCTTTTAAATCCATTTAGAATGGATGAAAGTTGTTTTTTTAAATAAGAAATTAGGGTAGTTTCTAATTACAGTTAAAGTGTGGCTTGGTGCTGGTATCAGGAATTATGTATGCAAAAGTCTCCCCTATTTGCACTGGTAAAACTAAGAAAATTAATCTTCTTTCCCTCCCTCTCTTAGGATATACACGGCAACTTACATTCCGTAAAGATAATGATGGTTCTTATGCAGCATGGAAACATACACCTAGCAGCACATGGTAAAAGAGACCAATCAAATTTTGAGTAATTGATAAATTCTTACACAACATTCAATGCTAGGTCATATTTTGACTGCTTGTTTTCTCCATGATAAAGGTTGACAGCATACGTGGCCAAAGTCTTTGCTCTGGCCAGTGACCTAATTAGCATAGACGAAAATGTTCTCTGCAGTGCCCTCAAGTGGTTGATTCTGAATGCACAGATGCCAGATGGCACATTTAGAGAAAATGCTCCAGTGTATCATGCAGAGATGGTTGTAAGTTGAGCTTAGATTTGTTTTCTGTCTGAAATTAGTGAAGAAACCTTAAATCTCTTATTTCTGTGAAATCTGGTGTGCCTGTAGAGACTTTTCTGTGCAATTCCAGGGTGATGTCCGAGGTAAGGATGCTGATGCATCTCTGACAGCATTTGTGCTGATTGCCCTGCAAGAAGGACAACATCTCTGTGCCAAATCAGTCGGAGTATGTGAACTTATGTCACACCATAAAACTGCATGTGTGCCAATGCAATCAAATATGTACACCAGCTTTTGTATAATTCTGCTTTTACTTTCTCTGTCATTTAGAGTCTTCCAGAGTCTTCCAGGAAGGCCACTGCATATTTGGAACGTAGACTCCCCTCTTTGACCAATCCGTATGCAATTGCAATGTCTTCCTATGCCTTGGCCAATGCTGGCAAGTTTAACAGAGATCGCCTGCTGCAGTCTTCCTCTGGAGGTCAGGAACTCTTAAATTCATATTAATTCAATCCTTTAGGAAGCTTATTTCAATTTCTTTCTATATCTTGTGCACAGACGGTTCTTTCTGGCAAGTTGCTGGAGGACATCACTTCTCTCTGGAGGCAACAGCATATGCCTTGCTGGCTCTGGTAAAAGTAAAGGAGTTTGATGCAGCAGGAAAAGTTGTTCATTGGCTTAATAGGCAGAGTAGTCCATATGGGGGTTATGGCACCACCCAGGTAAGTTTTTCTGTAATTTACTGAATATGCTGAACTTTTTTTGTGTGTTTGTTTAAAATTGAAGCTGGCTTTGAAGTAGTACTCTATATTTTCTGTATCTGGATCTGTAACATTACTGGGGTCATGCACCTTTGATATGGAAGAAAGTGAAATTAACAATTTAGTCTTCAAAATTCAGTAAAGTATAAAGACATATTATTTTTTAAATAATTTATTTAACCAACATCCTTTGTTCTTCTTTATAAATGTAAATACATTTGTTTCACTGGATTGGATCAATTTAGTCATAAGATAAAGTGTTGACAGAAAGTTATTTCAATCTGAGATTGTACTGAATTGTCTCTGCTTTTACATGTCAACTAGGCAACCATCATGGTGTTCCAAGCAGTGGCTGAGTACTATAAGCAAGTAAGGGATCATCAGAATTCAGACTTGGATGTGGAAGTGAGCGTGAGTGGACGAAGTCGAAATGTCAGATGGACTTTCAACAAGAACAGTGCACATCTTACACGCTCTGACAAGGTTATTTTCAGTCAAAAGAAAAAAATTTATTTATTATGTTTTATTGATCAGATATTACAGACATTTGGTATTATGGGAAACACAGATTAAAAGCTAGAGTGCATAGCAATTAAAAAAAATTTTTTTTTTTTTTTAAATCTGCTCGCTTGATACTATTGGTATGTGCTGTGTTCTGATCTCACTAAATGACGCATTAGCAATTCATGAACACAGTGGTGCTGGATCACAGTAAAGCAGTCAATCCAAACAGTCAATGCTATCTAGCACACTTGTCTAAAGTTAGCATAGTAACTAAAAGACTAGCTCTTGCTAAAGGATAAAGGTTTTCTGTGATATTCATGTTGAACAAATAGTACTAAAAATTTCTGTAATATTGAGGAAACCTTGATAATACAGTGGATATAAAAAAGTCTACAAACCCCTATTAAAATGGCTTTTGTGATGTAAAAAAATTAAACTAAGAACTTTTTTCACATTTATTGTGAAACTGCAACATATAAAAATCAAGTTTGAAGTGTTTCAGAGAAAAAAAGAAAAACAAAAAACTTCCTGTGCCCAGCTTGCATAAGTGTGCATGCACTTTTATAATTGGGAATGTGCCAGTGTTCAGAATCAACCAATTGCATTCAAAATCATGAAAAATACTAATTAGTATACACCTCCCCTCAATTAAAGTGACTAATTAACCCCCAAATAAAGTACAGTTGTTCCTATAGGATTTTCCTGACATCATCCTGGTTACATCCAAATGGAAAAGATATGGGCTGCAAAGAGCTTAGGTAGGTAGCAGGTACGGAATCTCATTGTTGAAAAAGGAGAAGGTCACAAAGAATTTCCAAGGCATTGGATATACCATGGAACACTGTAAAGACAATCAAAAAGTGAAGAAAATATGGCACAACAGTGACATTACTAAGAACAGCCCGCCCCTTTAAAATTGATGAGAAGACCAGGAGAAATCTGGTCAGGGAGGCTGCCAAGAGGCCTACAGCAACATCAAAAGAATTGCCGCAATTTCTGGCAAGTAATGGTTGCTCCCTACATGGGACAACAATCTCCCAAATTCTTCATATGTCTGGTCAAGACGGAAGCCTCTTTTTTTAACAAATAAAAAACATCCAAGCCTGGCTACAATTTGAAACCATGTGGAACAATGTGTTATGGTCTGAAGAGGCCAAAGTTGAACTTTTTTTGGCCATAATACCAAAATATATGTTTGGCACAAAAAAAAAACCAGCACATCACCAAAAGAACACCATCCCCATGGTGAAGCATGGAGGTGGCAGCATCATGCTTTAGGGCTGCTTTTCTTCAGCTGGAACTGGGTCTTTAATCAGAGAGGAGGGAATCATGAATAGCTCCAAATGGCAGTCAATTCTGGCACTAAACCGAAGGTTTTTGCTAAAACATTTATGATGAAGAGGAATTTCACCTTTCAGCATGACAATGACCTGAAGCAAACCTCCAAATCAGCAAAGGAATGGCTTCACAAAAACAAGATCAAGATTTTGGAATGGTCCAGCCAGAGTCCAGATCTAAATCCAATTGAAAATCTGTGGGGTGACCTGAAGAGGGCTGTGCACAGGAGATGCCCAGCCAGTGTGACAGAGTTGCTAAGTAATGCTAAGTCAAGATGTTCCAAATGGATTGACTCTTACCCAAAAAGACTGAATGCCGTGATAAAATCTAAAGGTGCTTCAACTAAGTATTAGTTTAGGGGTGTGCACAGTTATGCAACCAGGTTACTGTATATTTTTTTCACTTTAATTAATAGGTTGCAATTGTGCAATAAAGGTAGAAAAGGTTCTGAAATGATTTACCTTGGTTTCATTTTTTTTTTACATCACAGAAACCTACCATTTTAACAGGAGTGTGTAGACTTTATATCCACATTACATATCTCTCAGTTTGCTGACATCCCAAAGCATATGCTACTAATTGGTGTGCATAATGTGGTTTGGGACACACCCTGAATCCTCATCACATTCATCCATGACGTGGAGAAGAGCACAGCACAACCTACGTTACAATATGCTCTTCCACCTGTTACTCACAATAGCTATAACAATCTACAATAACAACAATACAACAATAACAATCTACCAGAGAGGGCTTCTTCTTCTTTCAGCTTTTCCCTTCAGGGGTCGCCATAGCGAATCATCACTCTCCACCTATCCCTATCTTCTGCATCCTCAACACTTGCACCCACTAGCTTCATATCCTCATTT
>JAKKZJ010000026.1:15687524-15706581 GCA_033441845.1 Pangasius mekongensis | reverse complement strand
ATTGACTTTGTTTCATTTATTACTGTTTACTGCTCTTTATAGTATTTTTTTAAATGTAGAAACATTTAATTTCATTACCTTTGAAGACATCTTTGCTCTACAGCATTTCTTTGCATGTGCCTAAGACTTTTGCACAGTACTGTATGTTTTTGTGAAATGTTATGGTAATGACAGTATAAATGATTATGGCTATATTTTCATGTCTGCAGACTCCAGAAGGGATCACTGTTGAGCAAAAACAGCTTACTGTAAAAAAGGGAACATTAAGTGATGAATTTAAACTGGGAAATCCCATCAGGTTCGTTTAGTCCTGCAGTTTGTTCACAGTCTTTGGAAATGTTTCTGAGTGATATGAATTAATAAGCTCACACTTAACTCCACCACCACGCCAAGCTACACTTTAGTGTTGATTTCTCAATTAAATGATCAGCAGTCATGAGGTTCTAAATATAAAATAATTTTGCAGTGAATCCTGTTGAAGTGTTGCTAATAACAGCAATAACCATAAATACTTAGCCAAATGTTTTATTATCACAACATTGCTTTTTAATTGAATTTACACGAAAAATAAAAAGAAACCACAACTGTAATTCTGTAATTATTGTTCTTGTACACAGCATATTTCACAGTGTTGAAATAAACAGCTATCTTTACATGGTAATAGTTAATATAACACTGAGACTTGTTTTGTATTTGAAGCAATGGATTCTGGAAAATAGCAGTAAACTTTAAGGAAAATCCTAATAAGAATTTCACAACAGAGTTTGAAGTCAAAGAATACAGTAAGTACACAATAAGTATAATACTAATAAATATTAGGTTAATAACAATACTACTCCTGATTTAATAATAATAATGATGATGATGATGATTATGATAATAATAACGCTAACAAAAATAATAACAAACTATACTTTATGAAGCCAATTTCTTTAATGAATAATAAGGTTTTTCTGTTCTTTCCTACGTGATAGCAGTAAAAGATAAAAAATTTTTTTTTTTTTAAAAAGTGTTAAAGATAAAATGTCTTGATCATTATAATCTGTTTTGTGTGAATTCACTTTTTAGGGCTGCCCAGTTTTGAAGTGAATCTCACACCTGGGAAATCTTTCTTCTATGTTGATGATAAAACGCTTTCTGTCGATATCAAGGCAAAGTAAGAGTTCATTTTTGGTACCTTTTTTTTTTTATAATGATTATTGTAAAATTCCAAAAATAACAACACATTAGTTTAAGGGTTCTCACCTCATTGAAGTGATCAAAGTGCAGCACAGAAATGACCCACTAGGATCCACTGCTGAATTTGGCTTTGTAGCGTGTCTTTGTTACAAATTGAAAAAGGTTCATATGTCACATTGGTGATGTAACT
Organism: Pangasius mekongensis; assembly: GCA_033441845.1. Classification (NCBI taxonomy): domain Eukaryota; kingdom Metazoa; phylum Chordata; class Actinopteri; order Siluriformes; family Pangasiidae; genus Pangasius; species Pangasius mekongensis. The sequence continues at coordinate 15,705,212 of JAKKZJ010000026.1, read as the reverse complement.
ATTCCTGACCTTTCTACTTTACTCTTTATTGTTTTTAAGGTATCTGTTTGGCGAAACCGTTGAAGGTAGTGCTTTTGTTGTGTTTGGTGTGTTCAAAGGAAATGAAAAAATAAGCATCCGGAGCTCCTTGAACAGGGTTGATGTAAGATTATGAATATACCTATACCTTAAATTCTGTATCTTTAATGACACTTTCATCAACATGTTGGTCTATTTTTACGTTGGTTAACGGTTTCCTACATTACTCACAATGCCGTTCAACTACCTGCTGATAGTGGTGCAGTGGGATTTAGCCCTCACCTCATCTCTCCATAAAAAGAGAGTGAAGCAGTGGCTCTTTAGTCCTTTAGTCTCTCCAGCTCTCTCACCTCCTCATTTGTACACTCAAAAAGAATAACTTCCAAAGCTTCAGCTTTCACCGTAATACTGCCATCATGTTCGTCATCTTGTAGATCGCTAACTAGCCGAGTCTCTGCAGTAACTCAACGTGACTATGTCACACAGCGTTATCCCATATATTTGCTATTTCTTTAAAAAAAAATTGTCCTATTAAACACCATGTCCCCCTGTGATGTCACAAAGGGACATGGCAATATCTTCTCACAGATATAACAGCAAATTTTTCAAGGTGGATTTTTTTTCCTTTATGCAAATTAATTTCTGCAGTAGGTGATGTTGATATAATCCCGTATGTAAATGACATACTTCTGACCTGAACTCTGTAGATCACTAAAGGCGAAGGTAAAGCAGAGCTAACCAAAGAACAGATCCTTCAAACCTTTCCAAACATACTTGAACTCATCGGGGCAACACTATACATATCTGTCAGTGTGCTTACTGACACTGGTAAGTAGAGTGCAGCCTGTCGTCCACTTGTCTTCTCCTTCTGGTTTGGGTCTTACATTAAAGTTTTCGGCACTGACAAATGAATCAAGAATAAGAATACTCACTGATATTTCATTTTATACCACAGCGCTTCTGAATTCTTATTTCTGATTTGTCAGATTATTTGATTAATTTTCTATAACAACACTCTGACAGAAGTGCAGCTCCAAATCACATTTATAATAATGTGCTCATTTGTTGAACCATGTGTAATTGTGAAGTTTTCTGTAAGTTTATTTAGCATTTATGGAAGGAGTCACCAGTGTCAGTGCTTTGAAACAGTCAGAGGTAAATATGTATCTTTAGGTTTTCTGACAGGGAAGCTGCTATAAGGTTCTATGTAAGTGATAACAGGAACTAACTTGCTTCACAGACATTCAGCATTAAATGTAACTATAAATGGATAAAAAAAAGATGACACTTTCTTTAATACTGTGGATGTAAACCGTCTACACACTCCTGGCAAAAGTGCAGGTTTTTGTGAGGTAAAAAATGAAACCAAGATAAATCATGTCAGATCTTTTTTCCACCATTAATGTGATAAAGCAAACAACAACATTCAAATGAAAAAAAAAAGAAAATTAAAAGTGTACAATAACCTGGCTGCATAAGTATACACACCCTTTTAAAATGGGGCATGCGACTGTGCTCAGGCTTAAACAATCACATTCAGCCTTCTGTTCAAAAGTCATTTTTTAATAATGTCATCATTGACGTGATTCTGGTTAATTCCAAATAAAGATCAGATGCAGGATTTGTTTCACTTGTTTCTTGGTTTCATCCGACTGTTGAAGCCATGGTCCTCCAAGAGCTTATAAAGGATGTATGGGATCTCATTGAACGGTATCGATCAGGAAAGGGGGACAAAAGAATATCCAAAACATTAGATGTACCATTAAACGCTGTGAAGCCAACATCATCATCAGTTGGAGAACATGGGGCACCACAGTGACATTGCCAAGAATAGGATCATCCAACAAGATGAAAATTTATCAGGGAGGCTGCAAGTACTGGGCAATCCCTGCATATGACAACAATTTCTTGTATTACTTACATGTCTGGACTATGGGGTAGGGTGGCTAGACAGAAACTTTTTAGGCATAATTCTATCAGAAATGTTTGGTGAAAATCAAGGCAGCTTGTCACACCATAAAGAACACCATACTGACAATGAAGCATGGTGGTGGCAGCATCATCATGCTATGGCTCTACTTCTCTTCAGCTGGGACTGGAGTTCTAGTCAAGATAGAGAGAATCATGGATAGCTCCAAATACCAATCTATTTTAGGAACAAAACCTGCAGGCCTCTGTTAAACAGCTGAAGATGAAGAAAAATATCACCTTCCACCACGATAATGACAAAAAGCACAAATCCAAGCCAACAAAGGAATGGCTTCAGAAGAACAGAGATCTTGCACAGGAGATCATCCCACAATTTGATAGATCTGGAGCATTTTTGCAAGGAAGTCAAATCAAGATGTGTTAAATGTTAGACTGTTAGCTAAAAAGACTAAGTGCAGTATTACAAGCTGTAATAGGTGCTTTAATACAGTATTAGTTAAGAGGTGTGTATACTTATGCAAATGGTTATTGTAAGTTTTTTTCTTTTTCTTTTTTCCCTCCTAAAACATTTCTATTTGTTTTTCACTTTAATGATGTTGGTCTCTATTTCACATTAAAAGTGGCAATCATCTGACATGATTTATCTCGGTTTTCTTTTTTACATCAGAAAAACCTGCAATTTTAACAGGGGTGTGTAGACTTTTTATATCCACTGTAATTGAACATTTACCACCCTGAAGTTGATTATTTTCTAATAGTAGCACATCCCTTTTATAAAACACAAACCAAAGATTACATATTTTTTATTTATTAAAGAATAAGATGCCGTCCTTTTTATCCGTTGATAGTTACAGCCGATGTTTTTTTTTTACACGTGCATCATTATGTTGCAAGTTTTTGAATAGTGGTATATGTTGACATGCACCACTTAGAACCATGTAAATGGTGTGACAGACATTGGCATCTGTCTTTCACACACAGTCATGCAAACTCAGTATTTCTTAACATCTCATAACATTTATTAAATCTGTGTGTGTTTCAGGCAGTGAAATGGTGGAAGCTGAGAGGAGGGGTATTCATATAGTGACATCACCTTACACCATCCACTTCACCAGAACCCCCAATTATTTCAAACCTGGAATGCCTTTTAGCTTCATGGTACAAGCCAAATCAATTCAATTCCAGTATGTTTTTATAATGCTTTTAACAACTGACACTGTTCTCAAGCAGCTTTACAGAAATCTGAACTCAGGTTTAGATCCCTAATGAACAAGCATGAGGCAACGGTGGCAAAGACACGAGGAAGGAACCTTGATAGGAAGCAGACTGAAAAGGGAACATGTCCTCTTCTGAGTGACACCGGGTAGTGAGATATTAAATCATTAAGTACACTGGTGTAGAGGAGTCAGGACAAACAGAAAGAGTATCGAGAGGATTTTCAGTATGAGAATGTAGTATATGTTTGTCCTGACTCCTCTACACCTGTGTACTGTAATGATTGTAATCATGTGCCATGTAGGGCCTGTGATTTCAATCCTAAAGTTCCTCATATGCAGAGTCGGCTTAAACAGCTGCTTCGGTCAAATTCGCCACACTCAGATTATGCAAACTACCTGCCTCCGAGGTTGCCGAGAAGGAACGTGTAAAGAAAATGTGCTCATCGTTTATGCTGTCTCCTCTGTTTCTTCTCTTTCTCACTATCTAAATAAAACTTTCCAAATGAAAAGGCGCTCACTCCTACAATATCTTGGCAGCTATACAGGACACAATAATCCAGCAATATGCAAAATATGAATGTCTGATATCATTGGTAGTATGTCACCAGAATCTGGAATATTTACATATATACAGTATACACAATTATAATAAAACTTATACCTTTTTACAAAGATAGCCTAATGTTGGACTCTACAAAGTTCAATGGCTGGCATATAGCTTAAAATCAAGTAACAAAAGCTAGCATTACGATTTGTTATCCAAAGTTCGAGGGTGACATAAAGCTGAAAATTGACAAAATACAAAGCTAGCATAAGGTAGATGCCTTTATTTCTCTGGGGAAGGGTCCAAAAGTCTGTGACCCAGGTGAAGGTTTGTCACTGAATCTGATAATACCTACTGCCTGTCAGCAGTTAGACGAATTTTATCTTTGCCATGTTCTGCTTTTTACAAGACATCAAATATGCGAAGTGAACAAATCAACACACACATACGGTTTAGGTTCTGTGCTGTCATTCATTTTATGTAGATGTTTGAGGAAAAGCATAGGTACGTTTGCCTCGCACCTCCAGGGCTGGGGGTTTGATTCCCGCCTCTGCCACGTGTGTGTTTGTGTGTGTGTGTGTGTCTGTGTGTGTGTGTGTGCGGAGTTTACATGTTCTCCCCGTGCTTCTGGCATTTCCTCTGGGTCCTTCCTCCCCTTGTCAAAGACATGTGTTGACAATTTCCAAATTGTGTGATTGTCCCCTGCATTGTGCCCCAAGTCTCCTGGGATGGGCTCCAGGCTCCCTGCAACCCTGTATAGGATAAGCGTACAGCAAATGGTTGGATGTTTGAGAAAAGAGACCAGTTGTGTAAATTGCCTCAGTAACTAAAACAAATGTATAGTGAGAGAGATCATTTGCCATGGCATTTTTTCCCATTACTGTAGCTGATTATTAATTCATGGTGGTGACTGAATAATGTGTTTTAGGTTGAGTTTAAGGACTCCAGTGATCATTTAAATTCAATTTCGGAGGAAGTAATTTAGCAAAGAGCGTTTTGTGTCATTTCCTGTCTCCCAGGTGTATGTTTCGAACCCTGATGGGACACCAGCAAAACGTGTTGAATTGTTGTTGACTCCTGATACCAATGGACGGACTATGGACAATGGCATGGCCATGTTCACCTTAAACACCTTTCAAACAGACCGTGAGATAAAGATCACAGTAAGCTTCACTTCTACACTCCTCATTTTTTATTTATTTTCATCTCAACCTGCTGACACTCATCTATCACTAGTGTAGGTTGCAAATGAGACATTTACTGTGTAAGGCAGAAATTAATTTTTAAAAATATGGGAAGAAATTATTAACGGGGTCGTTACAGGAAGAAACAATTTGGATAAATTGCATTTATAACATGCTTTCTCATAAACTGTATCAATAAAAAAAAATCACTCACCAGAAAAATTTATTTTTCTCACTTTTTTGCACAGTCCCATGTAAATGATGTCCAAGCACCTTTTTTGTCTTTCAAGCTCAGGCAACTGGAATCATCAGGGCCTGGTTTTATTTATTGTTAAAGTGGAATTTCTCGTAATATTAGATGATATATGGTAAAAAGAGTTCACACACACTGGTGCCAATTAAAGAGTGATTCTTAAATGAAATCAGTCTGATTTCCTCATGCACTCTTTGCCTTAAGCTAAGTTCAAGCATTACTATATTCCAACAAAGGTAATGACGAATGATGAGAAACTTAAAACCAGGAAGGAAAGCCAAGCGGTTAACTCGTTGACAGTCCATGCCTATGCTTCTGTGCCTGGCTCCCAAAACTACCTGCACATTGGCTTACCTACTGAAGAGTTGGAGATTGGAAATCAGTTCTATATCTCAATGAATATAGATACTCCTGATGCAAATAAAAACCACGATATTACTTATATGGTATGTACTTTAATTGTATATTCTCACAAATGCATTTGGTCATTATAATGTACATTGTCTTGTATTTTTGGTTATATCATATGTATTATCACCTAATTTTTCCAGATCATAAGTAAAGGGCAGATTGTGAGCACCTCAAAGCTGAACAGAGCTGATAATCCTGTGATGAAAATAACTCTGACTGTCACCAAAGACATGCTTCCTTCATTTCGAATGGTGGCGTATTACCACGTAGGAGCCTCTGAGGTTGTTTCTGACTCCATCTGGGTTGACGTGAAGGACACATGCATTGGAACGGTTAGTTTATTATTATCCTGTTTTTAACAGTAAACTGGCAAAGATGTAATTAAAAAGCAGCCATACAACATACATCACTGAGGATATCAGATGAATGTTCTTTCTGGCTTTCACAGGTTTGTGAGATTATTTGAGAAGACTGCTATTTTATAGTAATTTATACCACAGTGCTGTTGAATTCAGGATTCTGATTGGTCAGAAGGTGTTGGTTAATTTTCTATAACAACAGCCCTGACAGTAGCGCAGCTGCAAATCACAGGTTAATGTTAATGCGCTCGTTCTAATACCTTATGGTTCCTATAGTAACAGCTCATTCACAGGGACTTTTACAGCAGGCGCTCCACATAAATTGATTGAAGTTAATAACAAAAAAAGCTTTACCTCTGACAGTTACAAAGTGCTAACATTGGAGACTCCTTCCATAAATCTTACACCAGTATGTGGATGGAATGACAATAAACATCTGCATGACCTGATTAATACATTACCTTGTACTAAAAATTAATGATTAAGATTGTTGATGTTGGGGGCACATAAAAACAGAGGCATCTTCTCAGTCATAAAATAATCTAGTTTGACATGTTAGTATATTAGTCACATGAGTCAACTCTAAGGTAATAGCATGGCAATTGATAATGTCTTCCTTTTTTTTCTAATACATCAAGCTTAAAGTGGGACTAGATGATCCTAAACCAGCTTATGCACCTGCTGATCCAATTCAGTTAAAAATTACTGGGAGTCCAAGGACAGATGTTTTTCTGGTAGCTGTGGATAAGGGTGTCTACATCCTCAACAACAAAAACAGACTCACTCAGACCAAGGTGAGTAATTACCACCAGGCGCAGGGGTGGACAAATCAGTAGCCTGGGCACTGATTAAGTTAAAATAGGCTGATTCAGTCTGGGCTAAAGAAATCAGTGTGTGTTCATATTAGCAAAGTGGAGAACACAGAATTCAAAAACATGTTAAAATTACAGAGAGCTGTGTGACTCACAGTACAGCTAGCTAACAGATGAATGGGAAATAAAGAGCTCTGTGTTTCAGACACGCCCCCTTGGATTTCAGTTATAGAACTTTTATGTTGTATGAATGTTGAATGTTTTAATCAATTGGAAATCAAAACCTAAGGCACATATTCAGGCAATGCGTTCCTTTGCTATATTGAAAATGTATCGTATCAAAGGCACCAATGTATCATATCAGTGATACATTTGGATTCTTATCCTTATACTCCTACTAGCTAATTACCTTGCAACATGTTATTACATTATATTAACTACCACTTTTTAATCTAGTCAGTTTTCTTTTACTTTCCCAATGGTCTAGCTAATAGATTTATGATTTGTCCACCCCGATGCTATATAATTAACCTTGGAGGTGAATATTTCTGAAACCATAATGACACATGCAGATTGCTGAATATGGTGCTTTCATTGTGCACCAACAGGTCTGGGACGTTATTGAGAAGCATGACATTGGCTGTACAGCTGGCAGCGGTAAAGACAGTATGGGGGTTTTCTATGATGCAGGTCTGCTGTTCATATCAAATACTGCAGGAAGCACTGCTGAGCGAAGAGGTATGGTAAAGCTTTTAGGGTACATTTAGACAATTATTATGCTAAAAATAGCTTTTCTAATCTGATGGCTTGTTACGGAACTAACAGCTGCGTGTTAAGCACATGCCTATTCTTCTACTTAGGGATTACGAAACAGTATGTGGTTTAAAAAAAAAGAAGCCATTCCATAGCTGGTTGCCAGGTGGTTGCTAGGATGTAGGTGGGCTGGGCAGTCCACTTTTAATTATCATTACTGTATGTTTATTGACAAATGGTTAAATCGTACAAGAATTAGAAAGCTACACCAATAAAAAATAATAACATTTCATAGAAAATCAGATAACAACAGTCCTGTGCTTTGCGTTGCAATGTACAATCACTAAAAAAAAAAAAAAAAAAACATTTGTGTCAAGTGTCAAGTTATGTTTTACACAACATAACTTGACACTTGACACAAATGAAATGAAAACTGAAAATCTAAAGACGAATGAGTGGAGAAAAAGGTACAAAAAAACATCCATACCATGTGACTACAGCAATTCATCTCCTTCAAATAAGTTCTTCAGTAGTTTTGGCATAAGAACAAGAACATGAGCACAAAGTCCTCTTCTAATCAACATCTACCTGATAGTGATCCACCACTCTTCTTACCCCATGTAGTTATTTCTGACAATGAAATTATGATTATTTTTCCTGCATTGAGATAACAGTGGTAGCCATGAAACTAGCCTTAGTGACCTGGTGACACTTAACTACCTTTCAAACCTCATGAGAATATTGAAAAAAATCAAAGGTACAGTGGTTGGGTTTCATTAAATTTTATACGAATGGTACGAAAGCTAACTTAACCTTTGTAACTTTTTTTATTAAATTGATTCGTGTGATTTGTTACAAATTTGCAAGTGTGAGACCATGTTCTTCAAGATGGTGGTACATATGAAAATTTATACACAGTAAAACAAATATTTCCCCCCTCTGTTTATCTTTGCATTCGTGAAGACACGTCCTGCACACCTGATCCAAAAAGAAAGCGGCGTGCCATCACCAAATCACAAATCATAAACAAATTGGGTTAGTATCATTTATAAAACCAATAGACTTGATACAGAGTTAAATTTCGATTAACCGTATATAATATATAAAGATCTAGCTATATTTCAAGTTTTTATCTGTCTTATCTTTTTCACATGGCGACCCATTTTTCACTGCAGTAAGTGAGTATAATGACACACTGAAGCAGTGTTGCAGGGATGGAATGGTGGACAACTTTCTAGATTACACCTGTGAGCGAAGATCCGAGTATATTGAGGATGGAGCTGAATGTCGCCAAGCCTTCCTGCATTGTTGCCAGAAACTTGCTGATTTAAGAAAAGACGCTATACAGGGGGAGCTGCACTTTGCGAGAAGTAAGTTTCTTTTTTTTTCTTTCGATTTTAGCATTATAACATTTTACAATGTGTTTTGAAAAAAAAAAAAAGAAAAATTAATTTTGAAGACAGTCGCCATAGACAGGCAGGTGGTAAAGATGGAAAGAGAAGTTTAAATGTGATGACTGAGTGATAGTACAAAAAGTGTTTTCTATATATAGTGCATTGTCTGATTCGGCACACTGTAACGTTTCGATCTACCACTCACCAGCCATCAACTGTGTAACTTTCTAGGAAGCTGAAGTGTAACGTCCTAGTGCTTAAGAATTTGGAGAATTTTCCAGTTCATACTTGCCAAAGTCATTACTGTTTTTCTCGAGTTAATAGTACTGTATGCTAGTATACAGTATTTATTAAACCCCTGGAGCCTTCCCTGATTTGAGACAAGGAAGAAGCTACTTTTTAGAGGATGAAGTGTGTGTTTGATTAAGTTTAAATTTTTATTACATATAAATGGTATTTTTTACAATGAATAGCCTACTTTATTATGCAGTCTGTTGAATGTATCATATAATACGCCGACGTATAAAATCTAGAGTTCTTATCAAATGAAATAATAGACCCCATTAGTGTTTGTAAACAAATGTGATTTAAGACTCTACCAAAATTTTATTTAGGAATCAGGCTGATATTGACATTGAGGACATAATGGCACCGAAAGCCAAAGTTCTGTTAACCATTTGTTAGTTGGATAAAGTTAGTTAGCTAAACATGTCAATTATAGGCAACTCCTCAGTAATAATGTGACCTCAGCATCTAGCATTAGCTAGCTAGTTGCTTGATGTAGATTTTAGGCCAGCTACGTAGGTCTGTTAAAGTAATATAAATTAGGTATGTTATCTAAGTAGTAAGCTAAGCCTGTTCAATTCTTAGTTAGCAGGCCCGTTTCACTGCTATCATAGTTAGCTACCTACCTGAGATGAAATAGGTGGTGCAAAGATGGGCATTTTTGATTAGCTCCTCAGATGAATTATCCCTCCTAAATACCTGTAACCTGTTGGCTTGGAAAGATGTCTGTTTCAATAGCTCGCACTAAACACAAAGGTACTTATAAACACTTTTATGATTCTGACACAGCAGAATGTGAAATATTAGTGAACAGATTTTGGCTTGGTCTCAAAATTCTCAATAATCTTCGCCTTTGTTTTTGCAACCAAGAGGCGTGGCTGACGTCACAGTGACATTTATCACTCAGGGGTCTATAAGATGCATCGTATTGTTATGGCACTAATAGTAATAAGAATAATAGGGAACCATTCATAAAATGTTGTGATATATGTTAAATGTAATATATAGAACATTTTTTATATTATTTAAGGTGAAGAATCAGAGGTAAATGAACTGTCTGATGACATTATATCACGCTCATACTTCCCCGAGAGCTGGATGTGGGATAAAGAAGAGATTTCCGAATGTGAAGAAAATGAGAAATGGTCAGTAGGAAATTACTTGTGCACTGCAGTATAACTGGCACTTTTCATACAACTGAGCAAAAGTGATTGTATAAAAAAAACAACTAATAATAATAACAAATAAATAATGTTTGCCAAAAAAATGTTTCTTTAGGTTTTCTTTCCAAGAGCAGGCATTCCAATGTCACAATCTAATATTAAAGAGCTCAGACTCTCAGTGAACCCAGAGAAGAGCTCCCTAACACCAAGCAAGCCTCAACATTCATCAGCCTTTGCTAGATTTATTATGTGTGCTGCCCATCCTACTGTGTGGCAGATATTATTATGAGAGCCAGTCAGTCTCAGCCAGGCGACCACATAATCACAAACGCCATGTGCTCATGTTTGTTTTGATTTCTGTTTTGATGCACTTCCCCTTTTAGTCATCGGCTTATTACCCAAATATATTGATCTGTTTTTTTTTTTTATTATTATCCCTTGATTAATTTGTCTAATTTGTCCATAAGTCTGAGTCATGTTTTCTGAGTCAAATGCCTCACTTTCACCAGTTCTCCTGATTCTGTATGGATTGTTGGATTTACCGGTAATAAAACCCTATACAGAGCACTCACACCTGCATTCTTCCTCATCTCACCGCACATTACACTTGGACTGATGACCAGAGCATTAGAGATCGCCCTGGGCTTAGTAACAGCATTTCAGAAGATTCCAGAACTGCAACTGGACCCCAAACTGTCTCAATTAAATGAGTCAATTGTGACTGGAGGTTTGTGGACACCCAAGTGTAGGGTCAGGACACATGAACCAGTGGCGAGTGGTCCATCTGTACCTGAAATTCCTCTTGTAGGCTCTTAGATGATTTCCCACGAACTAGTTGAACAGTTCTTTCTGCCTGCCACAGCATCTCCTAAGGTGGGACCACTCACGACTGGCCTGACTTCCCACTCTCTTCAGGATACAGCAACTAGGCCACACTTGTGTCCTATTTGTGGTTCCAAGATGACTGACAAGGATTTGGTTCCAACTGCTGCTTTAGAGAGATTTGGACTGTGATCCAGCAGTCCAGGAAATACATCTGAATGCAAGAGCCGCTAGAACATGTGTTTTGTAAGGGGAAGGTGACCCCTTACAAGCCTGACATGGACATTATTTAATTTTTTACTACCATTTTTTTGCTACCAAATTTTATTATGTTAGTAACATAGGTGACTAAAAACCAGGAATATTCCTTGCACTCACTTACCAGTCTAGTGTGAAGTGTTCTTATAGGAAAATAGTCCATTTTTATTGCCGACTTCCTGCACTAGTGCAGTCTTGATACTTCAAAATATCAACACGAAAAAAATCTGTCTTGAAATGTTTTATATTAATTGGATAAATTAATGAATGAAACAAAAGAGGAGATTGTGAGTTTCTCTCACAACCCCATTTGTAAAGCAAACAACCCCACATGGAACACACACAACCCCTGGTTTGGAAACACCTGCCTTGAAGTGTATGTGGCAACAGTCTCAGAGCAACACAGCACCATGGGCGGTATCTCTCTAGGGTACCCTAGGCAGATTACTCCTTTCTAAAGGGTATGAGATGCCTTCACTCACCACAGTTTTCTGGGAGCCTGGGACATATCCCGTAATACTGGAGTCATTTAGAGACCCTCCTCATGAGCCAGAGATTGAAACTGAGTTGAAGAAGGTCTCCTTGAGGACTGCCTTCTTGCTAGCAATCACTTCAAGCTGAAATAGCTGCGGAATTGCACACTCTGGCAGTAAATTTGTCTTGCATGAGTTGGTGACCAGACTATTATTCTACCCAAGGTCATATCACCTAGTTTATCACCAGTCTGTTGACCTTCAGTGTACGTCTGCAGTGGATTCCCTGCTATACAGTGTGTGCAGTTAGAAAGGGTGCAATAAAACACTTTCATTAGGAACCCCAGATAACCACCAGGGTCCTTGCCTTTCGGAACCTGCGCTTGATTGGTGAGGAGATTCTGGGGAATGATTGCTGAATGATGGCTCAAGTACATAGCAAACATTTTATTGTATTTATATATTCACTTTTGCTCATTTTCTTGAAGGATGCCATTTTGTATATATATATGTGTGTGTGTGTGTGTGTGTGTGTGTGTGTGTGTGTATATGTATATGTACACACAGTCAGGTCCATAAGTATTTGGACAGTGACAGAGTTTTTGTGATTTTGCCTTTATACACCACCACAGTGGATTTGAAATAAAACAATCAAGATGTGATCAAAGTGTAGACTTTTAGCTTTATTTTAAGAAGTTCCACAAAAATATGGCATTTACCATTTAGTAGCAAATATTTCTGGACCTGACTGTATGTATATATATATATATATATATATATATATATATATATATATATATATATAAATAATGGGCTACTTGAACTTAGGGTTATGATGCATATTTGTTTTGAAAGTTTCCAATGCCACTGTTTACATTTGTCACTATTGTCTGTCTTTTGTAATGTGGTCAAAATTAGCGTCTGCCGTAAGGTGTTTAAGCCAGAATATTTTCAAGGACAAATTAAGAAAAATATCATTTGGAACTGTGTCCCTCTCTGCACAACATCGCGTAACAGCTTTGTAAGTGTAATAGCTTTAAGCTTCCACCGATTCCCAGCTTAGACTGATCTCAGGAGACAATGGTTAGGAAGCATCACAACCATTTCACCATTTTTACCCATACAAAGGAGAAGAATGACACAAACGCAGTGCCATTGCTTGGTGAATGGATTGGCTACAGTGGCTACAGTATTCAAACACTATGACCCAGTGTGTGGAAGAGAAAGGCACAGGATAATAACAAACACCTAACAATAAACATTATTATTAGTAGTAGTAGTAGTAGTAGTATTGTTGTTATTGTCGTTGTAGTATCTAGTAGTAGTAGTAGTAGTAAATTACTAAATATACTTTTACATGCTGATAACATGGCTAATATATATTAAATGTGTTTACCTTTATAGCATATGGGTTATCGTAGTTAAAAAAAGAAAAACTGATGATAAATTTTCAAAGAAAATCACACATAATTGACTGAAGACGCCATGCTAGCAACAGCACAAGCTACTTTACAGTGAACTGTGTTGGCTAACACTAGCTTAGTGTTCGTTTCTGTTAATAGATATTCTCTTACTTTTGTAGTAATGTTTTTATGATGCAGCACATAGTGTGACAAATTTCTCCAGGTTGATTGAAGGGGCTTTGCAAGTGGTCTTACATATCTGATCAACATTACTAACATTTATTGTCTGGAGGTCTTGCAGACTTCAAAATGTAAAATATCGCAATTACAGCTGTAGGGAAGGAACCGGAACCACAGGAAACGTGGTAAATATAATGCAGAAGTGTTTGTGCAAGTAGCCCATTATGCAAAAAAATTTTTTAAAAATCTCACACAATTCAGAAATAAAATGCATCCAATGAGAGTATTGTTTCTTTGCACAGTTTCAAAATCATCTCTCAAAACCTACCAGAATCCATTACCACCTGGGTGATCACTGCTGTCAGCATTTCAGCTGATAATGGTGAGTGTGCTCAAATTCATAGTCCCAGGTAAGGACTTACTCAGTATCCAGAAGAAGCATGTGTTTATGCTCCAAATACTTTATACCAATTAGTTTCTCTTTTTTTTTTTACAGTAAAAACCTTATTTACTCAAAATTACATAAGAACTTTGCTTTGAGAAAAAAACTTAAAATAAAATCTGTATTGTTTTCTGTTTTTCTTAGGTATTTGTGTGGCAGATCCACATGAGGTGATAGTTAAGAAGAACTTCTTTGTTGATCTGAAATTGCCTTACTCTGCGGTAGTCAACGAGCAAATAGAAATCAAAGCAGTTATCCATAACTTAGACGACATTAAACTGAAAAAGGTTGTTTGTCCTCAAGACATTCTTCATACATCTCACATCTTTCAGATTATTGCACTCAGCTGACAAAGCCAGTCATGTGACATCTAATTATTATGACCAGCCATCAATAACTAATTTAGTTGAAATCCTTAATTTTAAACAGGTTTATGTGGAGTTGAAGGAGAATGAGGAGATATGTAGCATGGCCAGCTTTCAGCAAAAGTATCGCACAACTGTCAGCATTGATGGCAAATCGTCCCGTGCTGTCCCTTTTGTCATCATTCCTTTGAATGCAGGACAATTTGAAATTGAGGTGAAGGCCTTGGACTTGGCATCACTACGGACAGATGGTGTGCGGAAAAAGTTTAAAGTAGTGGTAAGCTATTAAAATCTGATTATTGATTTGTAAATGAATAAAAATTTCATAAATACTGATGACAGATTTAACCTACACTACATGGCCAAAGGCATGTCACATCTCCTTCCAAAACCATGGACATTAATGTGGAGTTTGTTGCTATAACAGAAGCAGTCACATTGACTATCCTGGTTTGTGAGGTTGTGTGGCATACTCCTTCACAGTTGAGGTGTTGATCCACCTAGGTGTCTACAGTTGAGATGGGGCATCTCTAGCAGGATAAAAATTTTATCTTTCTCGAAGGACTGCTAAACAGCAACAAGTCCCTATCTACCCTGATAGTGTATGTACAGCCATCTCAGCATAACACAAGACCATGGATGGCACCTCTTTATGGCCCAGTAGGCTGATTACTACTTCTTACTTAAGGAACCGAGGTTTGTTAACTCGCCACAGTTTCTGAGGAAGCACTTGTGCTGGAGTCTGTTTGAGATCCTCCTTATGAACCTAGGCTTGAAGCTGACTTGAAGTGAATGTCCTTGCTTCAGCTAATAGATTTGAGGAGCTGGCTATAAGCTTGCTCGAAGCGACTTGTTAGAAAGGTGGCATCCTATGTCAGTGCAATGTTAAAGGTGCAGTCTACTGCCAGGGTTTGACTCTGAATATAGCCCATAGTGTTTATAAATTATTTCAACATCAGCTGCAGAGTTTAAAACTACCTCTTTAATAGCAGCAAAAGGGGGGACAAACTCCATATTAATGTCCATATTAATGGTTTTGGAATGTGATGCTTAACAGGCACATATGGGTGTGATGTTTAATTGTCCGCATACGTAAGTAGTTAGGTAATTTAATAAAAATGTAAGTTTGTGTTTAGATTATTAGTAAAGCAGCCTCACCTTTTTCCTGTTTTTTGCTCTGTGTCTCTTTGTTCTGTTGCATTGGAAAGACTCAGGGTGTTTTGACGTCTACAGGAGAGGTCACTTTAATATTAGAGCCTGAAAAGCATGGTGAGTAAACTCTTCTGTTCTTTCATCAGATGATTTCGCATACTCAGGTCATGGGTTGGAGGCAAATTAAAAAAAAACTTTCTGGCTGCAACCATCAAACATCAGTGACAAGTAAACATTTTTGGTAAAAAGCATCTTAATGTTCATGTTGTCTGTCTTTGGCAGGAGGACAGCAAAGATCAGACTTTAAGAGGCCGTTCCTGAATAACCAAATGCCAGACACAGACGCTCACACATACATAGCTGTTAGAGGTAATACTTCTAAAAGAGGTAATAAAACCAAATAAGACTTATAAATTAGACGGAGAATGAAAATGGTGAGTGAAATGAAATAAACCAGAATTTGTCTTTATACTCTTTACAAATTGCATTAAAAAGTCAGGAAGTAGAAGACTATAGGCTAATGACTTTATAACAGTGCTCATGCTCAAAACTCAAGTACGTCAAGTATAATAGCACTCATACTCAAGACCAATCACTATTCTATTGATTGTCCTACCTCAGCACTTCTTCATCTCTTCATGGCGATAGTTACAAGTAAAAAAAAAGACTTAACTGGTCACTACCAGCAGTTCATTTTCATTGATGTTTGTAAATCCATATATAGTTCGTTGTGTCATTACCAAAAATGACTTCTTTCTACAGGAAATAAGTTATAATATATTAATTTTTCTAAAAGTTGAGAGTTTATTTCACAAAAAAAAGATTCATCTACTCTTGGACAGATTTATTTTGCTCTCATCTAAACATAGCTTGCTCATGTACAGCTTCGCATTGCATACAGTGTAAGCAATAAATCTTTATAAACATTAAGTCTGAGAAAGAAGTAAATTCCTTGGCATGATCATGAGTATAGTGCACTTGGCAGAATATTGTATAGCTGAAGCATCATGCTGTTACATACCTGTCACTAGATCTGTATGTTGATATTAAAATATTTTACCACAGATTATTGTTAGAAGCTTTTCAGTAGGGCGAAGTAAACTATGGTGTCCATTCTTACAGGCAGGCCATTATCACAGTTGATTAATGAAGCCATCAGCGGTAAAGGTCTAGAAAGTCTCATTAAAGAGCCATCTGGCTGTGGAGAACAAAACCTGATGGCCATGGTCCTGCCTCTCCTCGCAACACATTACCTGGACAAAACCAATAAGTGGAATGATGTGGGGGTGGATAAACGCACCGAAGCTCTCAGTCACATCACTACAGGTTGGATATGAGGCTTTAAATAGGGCATTTGCAATGTGAGAGCAGTTAAAGAAGATGGACGTAGCTGCTAATAATCAGCAGTGCTACACACTCAGATACACATATTGAGCCACTAAACACTTAAGATACGAGTGCTGGTATTCTTACTTAGAGGTCATTGTTTTTTCCTCTTATCGCAGGCTATGTGTCGGAGCTCAGCTATCGTACTGTAAATGGGTCTTTTGCCCTTTGGAGCTATTCTCAAGGCAGCACATGGTAAGTATTTTTTTAACTGTTTTCTCTTGTTTTAAATGTTACAAGTTTATTTTATTTATTATTGCAGGACAATTCTGAGTGATTTGAAAACCTTTATATGCAATGGAGAAAACTGTATCGTGAATAACAGGACTAGAGCAAAATTATGTTCAGATAACAACTCCAGTCTAATAATCAATATAAACCAATTTCCATAATATCTTTAATTCTATTACATTTTAATAGTATAGCACTTTTAAGATTCAATATTGTCACAAAGCAGCTTTACAGAAATCAGGACGTACAGGGTGTTTTTATGCCTACGCATAAACGCAGAGGTGACAGTGGCGAGTAAAAAGTCTCTGAGACAACATTAAGAAGTGTGTTAAAAATATTTCAAGAGGAAAACACAGTTCTACATTCCAACATTATTGCATTACATGTGACCTCTATGTGTGGGACCTTTGTAATCACAAGACCTGAAATATATTATAACAAAGATTAACAGACTTGTAATTTTTTTTTTTTTTTGCTCATCCAAGACATTTACCAGACTGCCATATACAGTCAGGTGCGGAAGTATTTGGATAATGACAGAGTTTTTGTGATTTTGCCTTTATACACCACCACAATTGATTTGAAATAAAACAATCAAGATATGATCGAAGTGTAGACTTTCAGCTTTATTTTAAGAGGTTCCACAAAAATATG
>JAKKZJ010000026.1:15669333-15687424 GCA_033441845.1 Pangasius mekongensis | reverse complement strand
AGCCCCTGAAAATGGAGGTACTTTGTTGAAAATGGCTGTAATTCCTAAATGGTAAATGCCATATTTTTTGTGGAACCTCTTAAAATAAAGCTGAAAGCCTACACTTCAATCACATCTTGATTGTTTTATTTCAAATCCCTTGTGATGTTGTATAAAGGCAAAATCACAAAAACTTTGTGGACCATTGTCCAAATATTTCCAGACCTGACTGTATACACGTTTCTCTCTAGGCTAACTGCATATGTGGTGAAAATGTTCAGTCTGGCGAAAGAATTGATCTACATAGACAAGAATGTAATCTGCGATGCCATCAACTGGCTGATCGCAAGCACGCAGAATTCTGACGGCATGTTTTTTGAAGTGACACACATTTACTCCAGCTCTATGGGCGTAAGTTACCACAGACAACCTTTTAAAACCTTTATGTCTTGCTCAGGTCAAAGTGATGCATTTTGAATTTTGCTGAAAATGATTGTTCCAATGTTATATGCTTGTCTCGGTTCCTTTAAAATCATCCATTTTTTTGTTTATCTTCATGGTGAATTTGAGCTGAGATCAGCAAAGTAAAAAAGTCACATTTTTAAAATATTTGGGTTCTGTAGATCGGAATGAAAATGTGGCATGTCATGGACGATCCCCAAGCATGGGACCGGCTTTTTTTAATTTTTTTTAATTGTTTATATTGCTAATCAATGAGAATCACTGCATCAGTGGGACTTCCCTTGCTAACTAGTGAAGATAAGAGAAGATCTGATGTATTGAATGACTGGGAAGCCCTATCATTTTGGGATGGGATTAACCATGGGATTATCTGATTCTGACTTTTTTACAGGGCAAAAATTCCGGTCTGACCATGACGGCTTTTGTATTGATCGCGTTACAGGGGGGAAGCCAAATCTGTGATGCTGTACCTGTAAGTACAAGGGCAAAAAAGTAACGTGTCAGGGTAGCACTGAATGGCGTAGAACTACACTACCCATCAGCCCCAGCACATCACATGACCAAGTCACATGCTTCACTACTCACCTGTGTCTCATTATGCCTTGTTAGCACCACTATACACATAAGTTCCAGTTTTTTGTGTCTTACTGTCAAGCATTTGTTGTTGTTGTTGTTGTTGTGTGCTATGTGCTATGTTATTGCTTATAGCCTGTATGTTTCCTGCCTCGTAGCCATAGTTGATGTTAGTGGTTCTAGTTTTCACTGTTTTGTTTATTTAGTTTCTAGTTTTTACAGTAAATTAACTGCACTTAATCTCTACAGCCATATTTGTGTACCTTTAATTATTTTTAATTTAATAAGAAATGCTTTGTACGTATTTTATAATTAAGGAATCATACTGTTATAGTAAAATAACAGCCTCAGGGTGGCATGGGTAACTCTGATTATTTTTTGTTTTTTTTTCTCAAAGTCCCAAAGTGTTTTATTCCTCTTATAACACAGCAATTAGCCAATGATTGCAATATTTTATTTATCAAAGAACAACACATCATTTTTTACCATTTAAAGTTACATCTAATGTGGAATGTTATTTGTCAGTGTAAGTGTTCTTAAATGAAGCTGTGTGTGTGTGTGTTTATGTGCAGATAGTTTAAATGCATTCACTTTATACCTTAAAAAACAAACTTCATAATATTTTACATCTAAATATCACTCTGTCCCAAATAATATTTGAGTATGATCCCATGCTTCAGCTTAATCACCAATCTCTCATTTTATCTCTACATTTTTCAGAATCTTTCACAGCACATGAGGATGGCAGCAAATTACATTGCAAACAACATTGCTTCTGCAACTGATCCATATGCCGTGGCCATGGCATCCAGTGCTCTAGCAAATGATGGCCAGTTGGATTCTGACCTTCTGTTCAAATTTGCTTCACCTGGTAAGCCAGAGAATGAACATTTCCAGTCACAAAGTGGTTACTTCCTGTTTTTTTGGGAATGTACATAGAAATATTTTTGTATATCCAGAAACGTGTGATTCAGTTATATATATTGTTATTGTCCATCTCATTTGAGCATGGGAAAACGTGATGGTGTCTCTCCTAATCTCCCATTCCTTGACGTCTAGATCAGAAAATGTATTAACACAAGTCGGTGCTAACTTTTGCCAAGTGCCCAAGAAGAGTCTAAATTAGCAAAAATATAAACATAAATAATTAAAAATACAGCTTATCTAGCCTAACTTGCTAGAATGAACAGGCTTAAACAGGGTTCTTTCCTGCTAGAGTATCTCAGTAGTCTTATTTTTGTCACAAAAAATATTTTTTATTTTTTAAGCACAAGTGAAGCGTAAAGTGGCAAAACATCAGGGAGAGAAAATGCGGACTGAAGAATTAGATAGTGTTGTGAATTCCAAGGCAAGTGGATGTCAGTGACAAAACCTCTTACTAAAATGAACAATCCTTCAGTACACTGCATGAAAATGGGAAACGGGTGTACTAGATTTGATGTTAGTGTGAGAGTTGTAAAGTCCAGACTGGATGCAGACTGGGGCGGAGAGCAGTGGTTCCTGGATTGGTTTGGAGCCGTATGTGACATATAGTTTTTTGTTTTTTTTTTGCTGTCAAATGTAATAGAAGGGTACAGAAAAACCAGAGACTCTATGAGAAAATGGCAAGCACTGAAAAATATAGCTAATAGGAGTTTAGTCTAATGCCAATACTGTATATCACTGCATGAATGGGCCTAGTTGTAATTATCACATTAATCACTGCTTTGTTTAAGTTAATAATACATTATTCATTATTCAACAGCTTATAAAATAGCACTTGATCCAGCACATCCTGTTTTTTTTATTTTTATTTTATTTCTTTAAATTGTGCATTGACAGTTAATTGATGCTAAATCGAGATCATGAAATTGTAATAGATGTGTAGGATGTAAGCTATTACCTCATGCTTTTATATTGCTGTTTTGAGTTGCCATTATGCCAGTAGTGCCATTTATTTTTTTTTTTTTGTTAATTTGATGTACTTGAATTCAAACCAAAAACCTAAGTAATATGCACAAAGCTAGTGTGACCAACGAGAAAGAACAATGAACGGTGGCAAAGAAAAGAAGAGAACAAAAACAGTCGGCTGTATTTTAAGTAGCTACACAAAATACAAGAAAAAAAACTAAAAGAAAATTAACTAAACTGGGATAAACAACCCCAAAGATGGAGATATTTTTGAATTTTTGAAAACCGCTGATTTATGGAGTTAGGTTTTTTTTTTCAGGTGGACAGATAAAGACTAGGTTTTCAAAAAAATATACATGTTTAAACAGTGCCTAAGGGTGACCTTCCTAAGTCTATTTTACAAATATTGTAACTGTTTCTCTGGCTAAATGTTTTCACTTCTGCTAAACTTTCATCTGCTAAAGACTGTATTTGTATGTCTAGATCATATTCATTGAGATGTTGACAGTCTACAGATATAAAGATGAATGAAGATAGAATTGCACCAGTGACTCATATTTTATAACGTTATAATGTCTTGGTAACGGCTATGTGATAGGAGTGCTTCAGCATGTTGCTATGTTATTAGTGTGGATTTATAGACGTGTATGTGCTTTATTAAAGATCGGAGCCACTGGCCGGTGAGCGAAAGTCATGCTTTTACACTGGAGGCAACCGGCTATGCTCTCCTGGCACTTCTTGAGGTTCGTGATTTTGAGCGTGCCAAACCCATCGTGACATGGCTGAAGACAAATCAAAGGTTTGAGGGTGGATACCGCTCCACCCAGGTAATGTGCTGCATATTATAATTTAATAACATTTAATTTTCATTTTATTTTCCTTTATCCCTTTATTTCCTTTTATTCGACATGATATCCAGTTTAAAGCTCATTGTAGCTTGATGTAAAGCTGCATTACACACAAGTCACTGCATTATTCAGCTTTTATAGGCAGTCCTGTCTTTTCAAATATAACACATAGGTGATATATCAAGATAGATGAGTGATGTTTTAATAAACAGTTATGAGTGGAAGTCTCTTTTTCCACTGACTATTTAACTCAATGCAATGTATCTAAGGACATGTCCTGGGTCAGTGCATAGAATATTAATAAGTATAAAAAATACTGTATTTAGAAAATAGTCTAGTATCTTTTACTGTGTCTACTGGTGTTAATATTAATGCTAATAAATGGTTTTATCTTTACTCCACTCCATCCTCAGGCTACCGCTGTGGTGTTTGAGGCTATAGCTAAGTACATGACTGAGAAACCTCCAACCAGGGAGGGATCTTTGACTGTTGTCGTCAGTTCTACTGCAAGATCTACAGAGTTTAAAGGCTTATTCTCCAATAATGATAAAAGCCTACAGCGCTCAGACAAGGTACAAACACAGGGAAAGGAAAAATGGCCTTTAAAAACACTTTATATAAGCATTGATCATATGAATTTTATCATTTGTTCATCTTTTGAAATACTTTAATTTCAGTTTCTGTAAGTGCTTTATCCTGGTCAGGGTTATGGTGGATGCCAAGCCTATCCTCGGAACACCGGGTGTGAGGCAGGAATACACCTGGGATGGGGCAGAGGGCAGCATGCATACACTCATACACACCTAGGATCAATTTAATATAGCCAATCCACCTACTGGCATGTTTCTGGGAGGTGGGAGTAAACTCTGAGAACCCAGATCAGATGAAACCCTGAGTTGAGCTCAGAATCAATCTGGGACCAGGAAATTAAAAAAAAAAAAAAAAGGAAGCTCTTCTAAGTGATGTTCGCAGTTCTTGCAAAGTACCGTATGGCTCGTGGGCTAAGAGGCTCTTTATCGTGCTCAGGGCAATGGGACCCAAGTTAGAAAAGTTTGCGAAATTCTGTTATTAAATGAAAGAAAATGTACAAAATTTTATTGGTTTAATACTCTGTTGTTTTCAATAGTTCATGGCAAATGGAGACCTAACAGTAAAAGCGACTGGGAAGGGTGAAGGCTCCATATCAGTAAGTGACCTGCTTTTGTGTTTTATGGAACAATAGAAGATTTAATGCTTGGAAGCCTTTGATAAACTTATTTTATTTTTGTATGTCATACTATACATATGGAGTTCATTTTGTGCTTTAAACAAAATGTCATGAAAAATACAGTGCATCAAAATACAAACAGAAGCAAAGCAAAGGATCTACAAGCAAAGAAGCATTCCAGGACGGAAGGAAGGACGGAAAATTATTGATTCCTGGAGGGACAAAAACACAGAGAGAAGTCAAAGTAACCACAGTCACAAGGAAAGTTTTAGGAGTAAATTAAAGAATTGTAGCAACAATACAAAGCCAAGTATCAGGAACGAGTTGAGGATGCAGGTGCAGGTGCTCAGTGGCTTTATTAACCTTAGCAAACAAGACAGAGACGTAATCCAAAAACGAAGTAAAAAAAACAGGCAAGGGTCAGGTGATGCACACACAACATGAACTGGGCTAGGCAGAATATCACCAAAAGGGAACTATATCGAAAAACCAGAGAGCCAAACAGAAATCAAACGGTTTGGTATCAACAGGTATGAAGCACTGAGCACATACTTCACGATGCATTTGTGTGTTGAGAGTCTTTCCATACTGTGAGAGTGTCCTGTGAAGGTGATTGAGCCCAGGTGAGTGTAATCAGTAGTCTCGCGAGCGTGAACGTGAGAGAGTTTGTGTATTGTAGTCCTCAGTAACCATGTTGAAAGAACCATGCAACCATTGCTGAATTCTGGGATGTGTAGTTGGACGCCGATTCCGGCGTTGACATGATACCAATGAAAAGGGTTCGAGGAATAAAGAAAGAATGCAGAAGCAAATGAAAAATTTCCAAAAGTGTAGAAGATTTTCAGTAGCAAAGGAAGGTTTCCAGAGACGAACAGAAAAATTCCTGGAGCACAGAAAAAAATACACAAGCAAAGGAAGCATTCCAGGAACAAAAGAATAATTATGTCAGCAATCAAATAATTATGGAAGTAAACACAGACAAAGAAGCAAAGATTCTGAAAGATTTTAGAAGTTAATGCTACATATTTTGCTTGCAGATCTTGCAATAATATTTTCATTTTTAGCCACAAAATGAACTCCAAATAAACATTTATTGTTACAGGTTTTTTTTAGTACTCTGTTAAGCACAAATTATTATTATTATTATTATTATTATTATTATTATTATTATTATTATTATTATTATTATACCAATAAATTGATATTTTGCCATCTTTCCAAGATTGTCACCCTGTATTACACCAAACCTGCTGAAAATGATACAAATTGTAAAAAGTTTGATCTGGAGCTAAAAATGATCCGAAACAGAACTGGTAAGTTTATAAGTAATTTTTTTATAATCCGTACTGTGTATAATAATTATCGTGCTGTGGTGCTCTCAGATGGTTGCCACATACACCTTTAGGCTAGATGAGAAATGGCCAATGTTTAGCAGTCCATGTCGAAATGTCGAACTAGGAGTCGAAATAGGAGTTGAACTAGGAGTCAGCTTAAGGGCATGCAAGGACTGTGTGCTGGAGGCTCTTGCATTCAGAAGTATTTTCTGGCCTGCTCATAGACACAGGCAGCCATGCTGAGGGTTGCACAAGCGCACTATCCATCAGACTTGCTCCAGAAGGAAGCTGCCATCATGCTGTGACAGCTAATCAAAGCAGCAGTGGGAACCAAGGTCTTACCGACCGACTTTGTGCCACAACTGTGACCTAGTTTCTGAATTCTTCACGAACCCTGAAGAATCAGCGGTAGAGCAGGAAAAGTGTATAACGAGTGTTGAGGTAAATTGTGGGACAGGGCTTACACCTGTGCCACTATACTGCCCTCCCAGCCTGTGAACGAGGCATCTGTAGTGATTATCTGCAGCAGGGCAACACTCACAACCTGTTAGAACGCCCTGCATCACCACCAAGCCAATATTTCAGCTCATTTCACTGAGACAAGGGCATGTAGTCATGTGGCTGCATGGACTGAACTATATCTGTCATCCATAGCGTATATGAAAAAGGAGGGTCTGAAATCTGAGGGTCTGATCAGAGCGTATGAAAAGAACCTATAGAGCTCTGTCAGATGTAAAAGTGGACAGAAGCTGACACTTTTTTTTAACAAGAATATGAGTTAAGAAGAACCCTTTTTTTTTTAAACTGGTGTACCTTTTCTATCACACCTCAGTTCAAGAGGGAGAATCCTTCTTGGGACAGAGCATCAGCTTTATTGGGGTCCAAGCAATGTATTTGGCTGTAAAATGCCCCATTACCTGTCCCTGCCCCTCAGGGACGTTCTGGAATCGTCAGTGCTGGAGGGATCTGTTTACAGCCCTCGCCGTGGGCTACATAACGGACGCTCAAGCACTTACAAGTAGTCTGAGGGTGCGGGCCCCCAGCCTAAAGGTACTGCAAAGCAGGCGGGCCTCCTGTAGTGTCATTTAGTGGATGTAATCAACTTGCTTGTCTGAAAAATGAAAGATTGAACCCTTTTAGGAATGATAACAAGACAAGAGTGATTTCATTTGATTCCATAAAAATGAAAGCAAGAAGTTGTGTTCATGCTAGCCTTGCTCCCTCCCTGAGTTAACTCACGCAGGTTATTTACAGATTTTGCAATTGTGAGACTATGTTGATATCATTTTTGTGAAATGTTTTGATATTATATAAATCACCCTCTTTTTGCAGTTTCCTATCCACAAGCAATTATGACTTACACGATTTTCATAGAGACCATGTAAGTAAAACAGATTTGCTTTGCACTTTAAGGCAGCCTATGGTTCTTAAAGTATTTGCTTGTGAGCAAATGGTAGAATTAAATCAAAACAAGTCCCCGTTAATGACCATAAATGAACAAAAACGCATTCAAATTCAGTTGATGTTGCTAACACTCAATATATTGAAATATTATGCTATACTGTGTAGCTCGATGTGAAACGAATTTAGATTCAGATCTCAAAAGAAGCGGACATTTACCATGCAAGATAAGTGCATCGTTAGTCATTAACTTCCTAGGCTAATATAATAATTCTGCGATTTGCATTTCCTTTGAGGCAGATGTCTGCAATATAATGTCATTGATTCAAAATGATTTGTTTTATGCCTATTATAAACACAAAAATGTACAAAATATGTTTGATAAAGAAGCTTTGAAACGATTTGTACTTTGTACTTGTGGCTATCTAGCTTGCCAACCTAAGCTCTTAAAACTCATTTTAGAAGCAGCTTTCATTCATCTGAATCCCATTATAATAATGCTAATTTTTGGAAGTATGACTAAGGGATTTAAAATGTTATGTTAGTGCCAGTCTAATGTAGTGTACACAGGGGTGTGTGCAAATCATCCTTCAAGCAGTTTTCCTTTTAAATTGAACTACAGCTGCATGATATTCCATGACATTGGATTGCGATTTCATTTTCGCTTAGTCATCAAATAGTTCCTCACTAAACTTCCTGCTACTGCAGGGTTTTTTTTTTTCTCAGCACTGTAAAAAAGTTTAGAACCTGATTTGTTTGAGTTATGTGCCATTGCAAAGTGTGAAAAAGAGAGTGGGAGAAAAAAGGCTGTCACCATACAGCACTTAGAGCAGCCAATTGTGAGGTTAATTTTCTCAACATTAAGACTTTTGTGATGTTGCTCATAAGCGTTGGTTAATGAAAATATTTCTAAGAGTAAAAATGTACATTTTAAATGTCGGCTCAATGATAAATATGTAAATGTAACAGGTGTTATTTCCTGAATTTGATCTTGT
The DNA here is from genome assembly GCA_033441845.1 of Pangasius mekongensis. Taxonomy (NCBI): domain Eukaryota; kingdom Metazoa; phylum Chordata; class Actinopteri; order Siluriformes; family Pangasiidae; genus Pangasius; species Pangasius mekongensis. The sequence continues at coordinate 15,678,735 of JAKKZJ010000026.1, read as the reverse complement.
TTCTGGTGATGGCTGCAACATCAGGATTGTCTGGATTTATTCAGCCACTGTATGGAGGTGGTTGGGTTCAGGATCATTGGGCTATACTCAATATTTATACCTTATAGTCAGATCTGTAATGTTTGTCCTGTGTGATTTTTTTTCATTAGGTTCCTGAATGAAACAAATGAGGCTGCTATGACAATCCTGGATATCAGCATGCTGACAGGTTTTATAGCAGATACAACTGACCTGGAAAAGGTACGAGTTCAGAAAAAAAAAAATTATACTATTAAATCAGTTTAAAATATTCCATCAGTACTTTACACCAAATAAGTGGATCCCTGCACTGTCACCGCTGTGTTTTATGGTATTTACCATCATTAATATCACTGATTAGATGGTATAGCACACTGGATCTGTTGCTTAAACACTGTCATCTCCTCCTTTAGTTATTGTGCTTGCTTCTTCACAACAGCTCCTGTGTTTGCAGGAGTTCTCCTTAAAAAAAAAAAAGGGAGTCTAAAGAGACAAACTCTTGACACATACAGTATTTGTAACAGAAACACCTCATTCCTCAGTAGATTGAGTTAATTTAATATTTAAAGAATCTAACAGCAGCAACTTGCCACATTCAATAGTAATAAAGTAAATGTAATAATTATACAATGTAACCTCCATGAGAACACAGCAGACTCAGGGTGAGTTTTAAACTCTCACTTTTATTTGGTCGGTTTATGCCCATAGGGAGCTGAGCAAAACAGACACTGTTGGGGCATGTAGTTCTCCGTGGAAGATATGAAAATGTGTTTTTACCTACTAAGGAATCCACAGCCCTTCCCTCTTGTTCTGTATTTGTTCACAAGCCCAAGGCCAACAAGGCAAAATTCACTGCAACTAAAACAAACGAGTGCCTTTCACACTTTGCGTCCTTTCCCCTTCAGTGAATCAGCTTTTCCACCTGGTCAATTTTACTCCTGTTTGTTCCGAACACTGCTTTAGCAGAAAAACCAGAAAAGCGTACATTTCAGGCATCTTCTGTATCACCATAGCTACAGGTCAGAATCATCAAAACAAGACAGCAATCCAAAGAATAGGTGAACAAGAGCTAGCAAAATTGTCAAAATACAGATAATAGAGTAAACGCAGCATAGAAGTGAGACCAGGAAAATGCACCTGTCTATTCATTCACAGTGTATGAATGTCTGTAGATCTTCTACAATACCACCATGTGGAATCATAATTATTGTGACTGGGTGAAAAAAACATTTTGTTTTTTTTGTTGTTTTTTTTCCAGTTGATGGGAAAAGACAAGTACATTCATAAGTTTGAGATAAACAAACAGCTTTCAGAGCGAGGATCCCTCATCATCTACCTGAAAAAGGTACTCACAACAGATAAGAAAACTAATCAAAACAACAAGCAACAACAAGCACATGCTTTACATAGAATGCAGTGTAAATTATGAAAAATGTAAAACTACATTCAAACTACATTCACACACAAGCGCTCTTGGTCAATGATGCAAATTCCACCATGGCGTTAGTGCAAAGATCGGCTCATGAAAGTTATTCACTCCGAGAAATAAACGAGGGATAAATAAAAATCAAAGAATGGTCAAACTGAAAAAAAGGATTTTGTAGGCTGCTTTTTATTAAATATATGAGAGATTTAAAGAGTCGCATTCCTTTATCTGTTCTTGGTCATAGTCCATAATGAGAGTTGGTACACTGGCGGACATTTTAGTTGCATCATTATGGACTGAATTAAAACTGGTGGAGGTGACCTCTTGTGGCTAGCGGGAGTGAGAAGTGAGGGGATTGACTGTTAAAAAGATCTACAAATCCCAAGGAAACTAGAGAGAAGGAATTAGAAATAAGGAATGCTCAAATTTAGGGATAGGGCTAATACAACTGAATAAATTCTGAGACGTTATAAAGTAAACTAAGCAAATGTTTGTGAAAGGAAAGAAACTGAAAAAACTATACAGTGTATAATTCTTGTAGAGAAATTCTTAATCAGTAATCATCAGTTATTCTAATGATTATTTATAATTGAATAATTCTATTATATATATAAATATAATTATGTTGGCTTGACAGGGACAACATACTGTTCTGCACAATCTTATTATTATTATTACTATTATTATTATTACATTCGAAAAATTTGTTCTGTTTTCGCAGGTCACGAAGTTTTAGCCAAGAAATTCGGCACAGATGTAGATTCCATATGGGAATTGGGTGCTTGTGCTTTTGGGAAAGATTGGAATTACGATTGCCACATAGCAACACTCTCATAGGAATACGTGGGAAATGTTTCATTGGTCCTACTTTCACACGATTTTTCTAGAAACACCATAGCAACCACCTGAGACGCCAAATATCAGCCACCTATCAACACCCTAGCAACCACCTATCAACACCCTAGCAAGTAACTGGGTTAGCATAGCAACCACCTATCAACATCCTAGCAAGCACCTCGAATATGATAGTAACCTTAAGAATATCCTAGCAACCAACTGGGTTACCATAGCAACCACCTGTCAACACCCTACCAACTAGCTAGGATAGCATAGCAACCACCTTGCAACATCCTAGCAAGCAACTGAGTTAGCCTAGCAGCCACCTAGCAACACTCTAGGTTCCAAATGGAATATGCTAGCAACATTTTAACGATTTCACCTAGCCTTTAGCCTTTTAACCTTCACATCCTTCAGTTAAATGATTTTTAACATTTAAAATTCAATGACAACGAAACATTGTAATATTGTTTAACTCTTTTAGCGTGTTTAGCGAAGCTGTCAAGCCAACATCAAAGTTCATCTATGAACCTTAAACCTTCTACTTCTTTATTATTCTTCATCCCTTACGTTCCCAGAGGAAATGACTCTCTCATGCACTCTTAATTATTCTAACTGCATTTCTTTCTCTTCAGGTCTCAAATAAGTTTAGAGAAAGAATTGCTTTCAGAGTTCATATGATGTTAAACGTCGGTGTCCCTCAACCAGCGGCAGTAACTGTGTATGAATATTACAACAAAGGTGAGAAGCACAAAGCAGTCGCATCATGAACATGTTTCACACATATGTGAGAGGTGTGTGTGTGTGTGTGTGTGTGTGTGTGAGTGTGTAAGGTACGATATATAAAATAGCCTAATATAAAGTAACCGAAAGTTGTTATGAATTTAGTCTACTATATTATTCGATTTAACAAATGTTGGTTGTTTATTAGGCTAATTAAATCAAGTCAAATCATTTATCATGATTTAAAAGTGTAAATAAATTCGCACAATATTTGTAATTATTCAGTAGCTATAAATTACACAAAGTTTAAACTAAGTTGAAGTTATACTTCAGTGTTTTTTGTTGTTGTTGTTGTTATATTAAAGGTCTTGCATGCTTAATTCAATGATTAATCAATTACGGTTCCTTAACATTAGCAATAATCGACTGAGGAAATTCTTACTAATTTACACACACACACACACACACACACACACACACACACAAACACACACACAGTGTACATGATTACCAGGTCTGTGTTTTAGAGAACCAATGTGTGAAGTTTTATGACCCGCACTTGGAGCAGTCCAGCGGCTCAATCCGAATCCTCTGCCCTAAAGAAGTGTGCAGCTGTGCTGAGGGTATGTTGCAGCATCAAACTGTGTGTGTGTGTGTGTGTGTGTGTGTGAGGGAGAGAGAGAGAGAGAGAGAGAGATAGAGAGAGAAATAGAGATTGCATTATTATCCATTTTCAAAAAATATTGTACTGCTCCTTGGCTTTATGTAGTGGCTTTATTGGTGTATAAATGTAATAAAATAAAAAATAAGCAGCAGCAGTTCCAGTTTCTCCTCCCCTTAAGATTTGAAGGTTTATGATAAATTTGTAATGATAAATATAAAAGATAAATCATGATAATTGATAAACGTGTGTGTTGATTTATCAGCCAGGTAAACAGAGGTGCTTATCCAGAGGAATTTATTGTCTACCTGGAAAACTTATCATTATGCAAGTGCAAGTCGAAAGATACTAAGAGGTTAACCATGTGTTCTCACTAGCGAGCGACATGTGGAGCAACAAGATGTTTGAAATGAGATTTTCTCTGAGCTATGCGAATTAGGTATGACGCTGTAAAGTGACAAATTCAAATGATCAGCTCGAAAGATTCCTCGGACTGATCCTTTGGTACACGTGGTTCAACGTTTCTTCAGTTCCTACATAAAGTTCCTTTAGTTCCTACCTGCATTTAGTTTCAGCAAAATTGGCTATGCTCTCTTGAGACAATCTCTGACTAGCCAAATACACACTGGATAACACTAGCCAAAGGCGTTTATGAATGTGTGTGTATGTGGAAGAGGGTAGATAGCTCTTTCGTCCGAGTGTGGCACTTCACTAACAGTTCGAAAAGATTGAGTTCGGTTGACTGGCTTCACGTGTCTCAGAGGAAGCATGTGTTGGCCTTCACCCTCCCCGGGTGGTAGCTGTTTGTACAGTAGGGGAGCGCTGGCTGGTGGGTGGGAATTGGTAGGTGACCTAATTGGGGAGGAAATGCGTGGAAATCCCCCCCCTACCCTCCTTTTTTTTTCTTTTTTAAAATAAAAGATTCTCATTTTCAAACAGAGCTAGAGGAGCTAGAGAAGTTAGAGCTAGAGAACGTTTTGTGTCTGTTATTTATGGATATAATTTCATTTGTCAATAATTACAAGAGGAGTCACTCTTCAAATGAATAGATAGGATCCTCAAGTATAGTAAAAGTATATGCGTGATTATACAAGTCAGCGTGTTGGAAAGATAAAGAGACCGAATTTGTCATCAAGAGACGGATCTATAACAGGACCGAGTGTGGGATCAGTATGAGCTGTGAAGCTCAGAACAACTTTATACAATGATGTGGTTCAAAATAAAGGACAATCCAACAAAAAAATGCTCCGCTTTGAGACCAAGGCATCGTTTGGCTGCAGGAGCACAGCCTTGAACGATGACACACTCTCGTTGCACTTCCATAAGCATGAGCCAACTGGGGTATAGATTTCTGAATGGGAGATTGTTCTTAGTAGAAAGAAATTCTATGCAAGAAAGAAAAAAACGGACCGTTTTCTGGCACTCTATGACAGGTTCGAATGAACTTCCTTTCACAAATGGATTTCTGTTCTTTTATTCTAGCAAACTGCCCTCGGCTGAAGAAGTCTCCGGTTCCAACGGAAGGAGACCGCAATAAAGAAGCCTGCCACAACAAGGACTTCAGTATGCACTCTTCTTGTCTGTGATATGATTCAGTGAGGTTGAAAGTAAAATCAAACATGAGCAAAGCACCATTTAGGATAATTAAGTACTTCAATTTTACTAATTAGTATTAATACTATTTTTTATTATTATTATAACAGCACAACCCAAAGTCTTTTATTCCTCTATTTCCATCTTTTTTTTATAAAACAGAAAAAAAACTATTAACATATAAACATACAGTAGAAGCGCACTAGTCTTTAATTAGCTTTACTGGCTTACTTGCTTCATTCTATTCAAATTTTCTTCGCTTTTTTTTCCCAGTTTACAAGGCAACTCTGGAATTGGTGACAAGATCAGGCTCAACAGACATCTACACTTTCACCATAATAAAAGTTATTAAAGAGGGTGAGTATCTAACACTCTATCTGAGTTGCAGAAAGAAGGGCTGCTAATGTGAAACTGAAGTGAGAGAAAACTCAGAGAAACGATTCTTCCGTCAGGTTCAATGTCACATTTCAACAACAGCAGCTCGACTGCTAAGATACCAAAATCATACGCCTACTGGCCACGTGCCGTTAGCCATCATTAGCTAGAAGCAGGGAAGCTTAAAACTATTTTATCTCTAACCTGCATCTCTGTTTTTTTTTTCTTCAGGCACTGATAAGAATGTGCTGGATGATGTTAAAGAATTTTACGCTCATATAGCCTGCAGAAACAAGCTCGGTTTGGAGGAAGGCAAGAACTACCTCATCATGGGCCCTGAGCCGAAACTGATTAAAGAAGAGTGAGGATCATATCATATCTAAACTATATGGCCAAAAGTTTGTGTACCCCTGACCATCACACTCCTATGTCCTAGTTGAGCGTCCCGTTCCAGATTTATTCCCCCTTTGCTGTTATAATAACCTCCACTCTTCTGGGAAGGCTTTGTAGGTGCATCGGTGTTAATAAGTACCATACTGGTTCTCTCAAACTTGGTTTTAATCTTTAAAAAAAAAACACCCACATACTATTTCATCCACCTCACAATATAAAGGTAAAGAGTTTTTAGAAAATAAAACAGCGACACCCCCACTAATGGAAGGTTCATGACTTATAACAATCTGCCCATCCCATCAATGTCACTACGTGTTTCTTGCAGGAACATAAGATCAATTTGATTTTGTTTAATAAACTCATATAGCATCATTCACTAGCACCATTTAAGTTAAGAGTTCCAATTTTAAAAGTAGTCTTACTAGTTTTAGGGACCAACAAAAGGATAATGTGAACATCTACTACTCGTACCTGGTTTTGGCAAAAGGTTGAAAGATAAGCGCTTCATCATCTTTGATCGTTTTTTTTTTTTTTCTTTCTTAATTTTTCTTTACAAATTTCCTGAGACGATAAACTCCTACGTCCTGAAAAGCTCCCTCTTTTATTAGATATCTCACATCACTGATAAACCAGTGACCAGTTTACAGTCAGGAAGAAAAAAAAATCTTTCAGTCCCTTTATCTCCTGCAAAAGGTTTACTAACGTCTTCAGCTTTATACAGACAGACTACGTTTTCACTTTGTGAACAATATAGACAGGTTTGAACACTGTGACTGTGAATGAGAAGCCATGCTCTCAGTACCGCCGTCATCTTTCCTGACTTGTTTAAGAGCCTTGCCGCAGCTCTTTTTCTTTCCCTTAACAGGAATTTTGAAAACAGGGTCTGTTTCTTTCTCAAAATCGACATCATCTTTCCCCAATTCCTCAACATCTGCCACTGCAAAAATCACACTGAATATGTTAAACCCGCTCAACAGATTCAGAGAGTGCACTAGTTACTAGGCTCAGCTACAAGCTCTGTCGCACCGGGCTCCTTTACGGCGGCTACAGCTGCAGCCGGTCCATCCTCAACGCCTGCGATCACCACGGCACCGGCAACAGCCGCGTCACCCGCGATCTCAGCCGGAGGAGATTACTTGTTCCGTGCTTGTGCCATCCATTGTATCAGGACAAGCACGAACATGATGATCTATTTTACCACAACTACAACATTTAATTGCAGTGTCAGAACTTGCAAACACTGCGTAGTCAAAGCCATCGATTCTGAACTTAAAAATCAGATCAAGCTCATCAACTCCATTTTTTCAGAACCGTGAAAACTTGTCTTGTGAATGAGATTAGATGCTTCACTAACAGCAACTTACACCCAAGAGGAAATTTCTTATTTTTTTTTTTTTTACAAACGGAGGAACATTAGACAGTATGATCTTTTTTAGAAGGTCTACTCGGAGGAAAAGCAGGTACAAGTGAGCCATTTAATGCGACGCCACTTCGGATGGCATCGTTCGCCTTTTCAACAGAATTCAGAAAAACGAACAATTCCGTTGTTCATCCACGAGACCGAAATGGTATCACCATGACCCGCGATTCCCCAAACCCCCCCCCACCCCCCACCACCACCACCACCACCACCACCACCACCACCACCAGCATGCACTCAGAGAGAGAGAGAGAGAGAGAGAGAGAGAGAGAGAGAGAGATACAACTAAAATTGAATTGAACTGAATGGATGTAATGGTGTAGTGGTGTATCATGTTAAGGAATATGATAATATTTCTAAAGAATCACTAAAAGCTGCCTGTGTCTCTTGTCAGATATCGCTACACGCTTGGAACGAGCACTTGGTTGGAATACTGGCCCACGCAGCAGGAAAGTCAGGAGAACAAGGACAACAACAAGGAGAGATACATCGGCCTGAGCGGTCTGGCCAACCTGTTAGAGCAGTTTGGATGCACAACTTAAATTTCTTAACAACTTGAACATGTGCATGAAGCTCGTATCACGGCTTAAACCCCTGATTACCAGCTGCAACCTAATCGACATCCGTTTTTTCAAATAATAATGCTAATTATACTGGGCTGCGTCAGTAATGCTAATTATACTGGGCTGCGTCAGTAATGCTAATTATACTGGGCTGCGTCAGTAATGCTAATTATACTGGGCTGCGTCATTCTGATCACAGAAGAATGATGACATATGGTGAAATATTAATAAGTAGACATCGATTTGAGCATGACATATTTTCACTCAAAAAATAAAATTAAAATAGAAATAAATGACTCAATAGATACTTTAATAAATAAAGTTGTTTCAATAAAAACCCCCAAATTTTGTGTGGATCATTTTACATTCGGTTTAATTTAGTTTGGACCCAACAGATATATAAACAAAGACATTTGTCTTACGGCTGAAATATAAATAGTGAAAATGACATCATTTGTATTGTAATTATCTCTGAATCAGAATGTAGTTTTCATTTAAATAGTTTAGCTTAAATTTAAATTTATTTATTTTTTTTTATTTAAAAAGTAGTTTTCATGTAGAACTACAGTCAAGAAAAGCCTCCTGGATGGAACTCGTGAATCTGGATGAAAAGGTGGTCAAAGATTCATCAGGAAGACAGTTAAAGATGTCAGAGCTAAAATAATGTAGATTTATTGACACGTTTCTTGCTAAGAGCTTCAGGCTGCGTGCGTTAATTCATCGTGTTAATGTCCTCATTACTGCAGCTTTTTACAGTCACCTTGGCACTAATTTCACAACCTCGGTGTCGTTTTTTTTCAAAGCTCTAGTGGATACAATTCACATGAAACTAAGATCATTTGTTCTAAAATCACCTGCTCAGAATAACAACCGAACGACAGAGTGTTAAGACGCAGTATTTGTTTGTACTGTAATTTGTTTGTATGTTAATGTCACACCTTGTTCTGTTCTGATTTGTGTGACACTGAATCGTTTATGAAACACAACAAATGAAAGAAAGAAAGAAAGAAAGAAAGAAAGTGAAAATAAAAAGAAAGAGATGAACAAATAAAGAAAGAATAAATAAAAAAGAAAAAAATGAACAAAGAAAGAAAGAGAAAATTAAAAAGAAAGATCAACAAAGAAAGAAAGAAAGAAAGAAAGAGAGAAAAAAAAAGATGAACAAAGAAAGAAAGAGAAAATTAAAAAGAAAGATCAAGAAAGAAAGAAAGAAAGAAAGAAAGAAAGAAAGAAAGAAAGATGAACAAAGAAAGAAAAAAAGAAAGAATAAAAAAGAAAGAGATGAACAAAGAAAGAAAGAAAGAAAGAGATGAACAAAGAAAGAAAGAAAGAAAGAAAGAAAGAAAGAAAGAAAGAAAGATGAACAAAGAAAGAAAAAAAGAAAGAATAAAAA
>JAKKZJ010000026.1:15644788-15659072 GCA_033441845.1 Pangasius mekongensis | reverse complement strand
TTGTGCACAGGGGCGTCGTCATGCTGGAACAGGTTTGGGCCTCTTAGTTCCAGTGAAGGGAAACTGTAATGCTACAGGATACAAAGACAGTGTGTGCAGATTGGGGAAGAACCACGTATGGGTGTGATGGTCGGGGGTGCACATACTTTTGGCTATACAGTATATGTTTGTGACGCTGTTTTATGTGATTTCTCCATAGTTAAAGAGTTCTTGGCCCTCGCCAGGGAAGACTTCCTCAGGAAATGGGAGAATCCTGCTCAGGTAAGAGGGAGATTGAGAGTGTGGGCGAGAGTGTGACCCCCAGCCTTTACACCAACAATGACAATTCCATGAAATTCTGACGGGGTTTACACATATTTTATGCACGGTACAGCGTCACATCGTAAGTTCTTTACTCATACAGCTTCAGCTCCCATCAGCGTTTCAACAAAACTCGGAATTGGAAAGGTGGAGTTCAGAGTTACGTCACTTTCGCACTGCAGATTGAGGACAAAAACACAGACGTCTCAATGAAAGCGTGTCTTTTATTCCCTCTGCGCAAGCACCAGAATCTCGAACAAGCTAGCAAAAAAGCTAGCCAGGTAGTGTTAGTGATTACAAGATAACGAACAGTTATGATATATTTACCTTCTTAAAACAGCGAGCTCTGTAGTCAGTGTTATAGATTTAACCAGCTGCTGTGTCTGTATGTTGATTGATTGATTGATCGAAGTAAATATGACTATAATCTCAGAATTCTATTTACCGTTGATGGCGCGAGCAGCCATGTTGATATGACGTCATCCTATACGTGGGATTCAGGAATTCTCAACTTTTAACGTAATGCGCTTTACGTATATTACAGCAGTGTGTCCATCAGGCACTCGCTCTTTTTTTTTTTTTTCACCACACACAGCCGCACACAAACACACTCCTACTTATCATCTGTCTGCAGTGTGCATCTTTCATGCTCGCTAGGTTTAACAGACTTTGTTTGCTCTTCCTCTACTTCTAAATGTTTTACATATATAATTTATTATTTTTTTAAAAATGGACATTTTGGTCCACAGAATGTCAGAGTTTCAGTGCATTTCTATTTCCTGTGGAGACGCTGCTGCTGATGTTGGTTCCTCACAGTGTTGGGTAGCAAAGCACCAGCTGATGATATTTTACTCCTGTGATTATGGCTGTTTGAAAAGAGAAGAAATAAAGAATAGAAGAAGCAGGCTCTACAGTAGCAGGAGTTACAAGTACAAGTCGCTAGCATGCTATAAGAAAATGATTAGCGTAGCAGTAGTGGCCTAAATACCTATAATTTGTACTGAGTGTCTACATTATTTGGCATGATATGTATTGATGTGGGTGTTTTTTCCCCTGTACAGGTACATTATGCCTTTAATGACTGTGTGTGTGTGTGTGTGTGTGTGTGTGTGTGTGTGTTCATTCAGAATACGGCATCTCTGGACCAGTTTGATTTGCTGAAGACTCTGGGAACAGGCTCGTTTGGCCGGGTGATGCTCGTCAGGCACCGGGAGAACGGCCAGCACTACGCCATGAAGATCCTCAACAAGCAAAAGGTACAAAACTTAAACGTGCCTTTGACGTTTACACGGTCCAGCCTGTCAGAAAGTCACCTTAGAGCCTGTTTTAAAGATATGAAAGCAATTTAATTGTTATATTAGCTGTTCCAGGAAAAAAAAGACAATAGGAAAAAGGCAAAGTAGCACCTGCACGTTTATCCTCATCAGGGATACCAGATTGTACATAATGCAGATTAGAAACATAAACCCCGCCTCCCACTAATTGCCTAAAAAGGTGTTCCATGGCCTGCATTTGCATATCAGAACCTGATTGGCTTATATATTTTATGATGCAGTAACACTCACCAGTCACATGTGTATCTCTCTCTCTCTCTCTCTCTCTCTCTCTCTCTCGCTCTCTCGCTCTCAGTTTCGGTTGTCATGTGCTTTATTGGCATGACAAATAATTGTATATTTGTGTTGCCAAAGCAAGTCTAAAGGAAGGGTAGAGTAAAAATGGAGAAATAATATTTAAAAAAGGAGAACTAAAATAAAAAAACAAAATAAAATAAAATACTAATAGATTAAAATAAACCAAAAAACAACATTGTGCAAATGATGTACATAAATTAAGGACAATATAAAGGCACTATATACAGAATAATTGAAAAAAAGATGGATAAAATGAGTAAAATTTCAGAATAAAGGTGAATTTTATTACTAATAAAGGTAGGAAAAAATATGAAATATAATAATAATATTAAAGAAGAGCAATCATAACAGTTAGAAGAGACACAAGGGCGAGGCAGATCACTCGCTGTCCCTCACGTTGTGGCAGGACGAGACGTCCTGTGCTGCTAACATACAGCAGTCTTTATCTTGTCCTAGTAGGAGGAGGAGTTTTTCACTGTCTGGTAGATCGTCAGATGTTTCGGGTGTGTGTTTAATTTCAGGGTCGAATTTCTCTCGGATGTCTGTGTAATTTTGTGCAGCTCTGTCTCGGTTGTGTTTTGGTTGCAACCTTTCCTCCTGTGGGAGCCATGTTTTCCTGTGTCTGCCGGTTTCTATCACTAGGTCGTGTCCACTGAGTCTGTAACTTGTCAAGGTGGTTTTCATTTTTTATCTCTCTCTCTCTCTCCCTCTCTCTCTCCCTCTCTCTCTCCCTCTCCCTCTCTCTCTCTCTCTCTCTCTCTCCCTCTCCCTCTCTCTCTCTCTCTCTCTCAGGTGGTGAAGTTGAAGCAGATTGAACACACTCTGAATGAGAAACGCATCTTGCAGGCTGTCAGTTTTCCTTTCCTAGTACAGCTTGAGTACTCCTTTAAGGTGTGTGTGTGTGTGTGTGTGTGTGTGTGTGTGTGTGTGTGTGTGTGGTCTCTATTGTTATACAAGGATTCTAATGTGAATGGGTGGTGTATCGAACACAGCGTTTTAAATACTGTGTGTGTGTGTGTGTGTGTGTGTGTGTGTGTGTGTGTGTGTGTGTGTGTGTGTAGGATAACACTAACCTGTACATGGTGATGGAGTATGTTCAGGGAGGAGAGATGTTTTCACACTTGCGCAGGATCGGCAGGTTCAGGTGAGCCACATGCGTCACACACGTCCGACGTTTTCAGACATCAGTAAACGAAATGTTTTTATGAAGATCAGTTTTGTTTTTAAGTGTAAAGGCTGACACTTATCTTTTTATCTACCTTTCCACTGTGAACTCGAAACAAACTTCCCTGAGCTGAGCTCCAGTCGTTATATTGGGGCATGATGTTGTTGTGTCTCCCCCTACTGGTAATGCAGTAGATTCGAATTTAAATTCAGATTTAATTCTTGTGCACCGACATCTTTCGGGAGATCACGATTTATAATCGGTGTGTTAGTGTTTCATAAATTCATTAGCAATTATGTGTATATGTAGTAAAATATGACAGGATTTTTATAAATCAATCTGCAGTGTAAATGAAGTTTTCTGTAGATCTTAATTTCCTGTGGAAACTTTGACGGGAGACTTTTTTTCAGGAAGTGATGTCGTTCAAGTAAATCAGGCTAAAAGATCATTTTCATAGACAAGCAGCTCACAGCAAACACTTGCATTTTCATTTTATAGCTTTATAGCGTTTTTATTATTCAGTCAGTCAATGGAAAATAGCTATTTTAAAAAAGGCTACAAAAGTGCAAAAGTTTACATCCCCCATGATGAATGAAACAAATTACCTCTCTTGGTATTTCTTTCTCTCTCTCTCTGTCTGTCTGTCTGTCTTTCTCTCTGTCTTTCTGTTTATACAGTGAACCTCATGCTCGGTTTTATGCATCTCAGATAGTTCTGACGTTCGAGTATCTTCACGCTCTGGATCTCATCTACAGAGATCTGAAACCAGAAAACCTCCTCATCGACCAGCAGGGCTACATACAGGTCTCTCTCTCTCTGTCTCTCTCTCTCTCTCTCTCTCTCTCTCTCACTCACAGACACACACACACACATTTTCATTTTCCTCTAAGCCCCTATTAATCTTATTTAATGGCCCTAAAAGGCTCAGTCAGTGAATTGTGACAGTTATTGTCGATTTTCGTTTTCCAGCCAATCAGATCACAGGAATTACAGTAAATGAAAATGCTGTGCTCTTTAAATGCTTTGAGGCTCTCCAGAACAGGGAGAAGCGTTTGATAAGTGTGTGATAAATATAAATATCAGGAAAACACAAATTTGTTACGTTTTCTGCCAGTTTCAGTGGAGTTAGGATTTCAAGGGAAAGTACACAAGGATCAAATCTAATTTTATCGGCTCTTTCCAAGTATCATTTATTCCAGTGAGTAATTCTAGATTTGGTATTAAATATGGCGACTGCAACAAAAAATTAATTAATTTTAAAACTCACGTGACTGAAATGCGAGGCTACAGAGTGCGTGATGAGAATCTGGTCACAGTTGAACTGAACTCTGCTGCCTTCTACTGTCCACACGGAGCACTGCAGCGTACTGCAACCACATTTCACTTTATTATTCTCTAAATCAGGCGCGACCAATCTTCTCCACAAAGGGCCGTGTGGGTGCAGGTTTTCATTCCAATCAAGCAGGAGCCACACCTGATTCTACCTGTGTAATCAGTCGATCTTGGCTTTCAGTAGACTCAGGCGTGGCTTCTGCTTGGTTGGAATGAAAACCTGCACCTACACCGGCCCTTTCCAGATAAGACCGGACACCTCTGCTCTAAATAAATTAAAGCAATGAGTTAAGGACGACAAGAAAATCACTGTAACGCACATCCTTGAGTAGCTAATTGCTTTAATCAAAGGACAACAAAACAATATTATAAAATCCAGTGCTTAATAAATTATTTATTTTCTTGTTATTAATAATATTTGCCATAAACAGTTCTGATAATGTAGTGTGTTCGCTGTAAGCTATGGGCTTTATTAGTTTTATTAGTTTAACAACCTGCCGCATTAATACACAATTCAGTTGTTGTGATGCGGTCACAGGATTTTACAGCCAATCAGATTTCAGACACCAAACTATCGATTTTGTAAAAAATTATAAACAGTGGCACTGAGTACGTTTTGGTTGATTGAATGTTACGTAACTGACTTTTTGCTAAACTGTTTCTTTAGCAGTATCTATCATTGAAAAGGTTTTTAAAAGGCTTTATGATGAATTACTGTCAAAGTAACACGATATATAACATGAGTGTGTGTGTGTGTGTGTGTGTGTGTGTGTGTGTGTGTGTGTGTGTGTGTGTGTGTAGTATTTTACACTGACGTGGAAACTTTAATATTGAAATCCATCTCGTGTCTCAGTGACCCAACAGTCAGATAAAGTACATGGTGCTGTTTCCAAATCGCATATTCATCTTTATTTGTACATCCTAGATTTCTAAATCAGGATAAATTAAACAACAAATGTTCAGACGCCATTTTAAGTATTTTTGGGGGCTTTATAAAAAGGCAAACAGAGAAAATGAACAAATAAAGCTAGCTGCTAATGTTAGAGAAAGTAAACAACTGAAGCTAGCTAGCTGACAGTAGACAAAATTAACAAATTTAGCTAGCGAATGTTAGAGAAAATCAACAAAGCTAGCTTGCTAACATTAGACAAAATGAATAAATAAAGTTAGCTAGACAGTGTTAGAGAAATGTTAGACAAAAAGATAGCTGGCTATCTTTTACTTTGTACTGCATTCGACTTACCTCATAAGTGATTCGCAGGTCAGAATGATGCACCTTGACCTCAGTGCATTTGCCACTGGACGTGGGGGAAAAAAAACATGGACGCCTCCATGTTTGTCTTTTGTTAGCAACAGGCTAGCCAGCTAACTGTGATGAGCAGTGTACTGTAGAGTCAGTGTTATAGATTTAACAAGTGAGTATGTCTATGTTAATTAATTACTTAATGAATTATAATAATTAATTGTTATTAAAGATTAATTAATTACTATGTTGATTAATTTAAAGCTAATACTTGTATATACAGTATAACTCATTTAAAGGTAAGAAGTGTGATTCTTCTGATGCTGTGAGCGGCCATGTTGGTTTGATGTCACTCCATAAACTGGAAAGGAAGCCATAGTTGAGAAGATTACCCCAGGTTGACAAGTAGGAGTTTCAGATAAGGGGGGGTGTTTTCTTTGGCTTTTACTTAGTTGTGAGTTAGCATAGATTAAAGGTTTAAAGTGAAGCTTGATGCTCAGTGTAGTGTTTAACGTGTGTGTGTGTGTGTGTAGGTGACAGACTTTGGCTTTGCAAAGCGTGTTAAAGGTCGCACATGGACGCTGTGTGGCACGCCCGAGTATCTGGCTCCAGAGATCATCCTGAGTAAAGTAAGTCTCAGTGCTGTTTCTGTGTCTTCCTGTCAATTCTATACAAATTAGGTATGATGCGATAAAGCAACAAATCCAAATGATTGGCTCAGATGATTCCTCGGACCAATCCTATGTCACATGTTGTCCGTAGGTACTTCAGTTCCCCGCTCACAACTTTAGTTCCTACCTGCAGTTAGTTCCCATTTACTGTTTGATGCACAAAAACAGAAGAATATGGTGGTGGTTTCATCTTATCTTTTCATATATGACTTATCAGTAAAAAAATAAATAAAATAAAGCTTCTGCAGGAAGTAGCAGGGATCATTAGTGCTTCTGGTGCGTGAAGGTAGCCAGTACAGAAAGCAAAGGTAGGACAAAGCTTAGAACGTAACATGTAACAGCTAACATGTATAACATGCAACCAAATTTCACACTGATTAGTGCATTATTTAATTTACCTAATTAGCTTTAGATGCTACCGTATGTAGCTACTACTGTTTCTCATCAAAATTTTAAAAAAAAAATGCTGGACAGGCCACACCCACACGAGACAGCAGTAGCAGTCACTACACACTGCAAAAGACAATGTACAACCAACACGAGTGACTTGTCTGCTAGCGTGAACGTAGTGTTATTCTGTCTCTCACACTCTCTCCCTCATGTTCTCTCTCAGGGTTATAACAAAGCGGTGGACTGGTGGGCTCTGGGCGTGCTGGTGTACGAGATGGCAGCCGGGTATCCTCCGTTCTTCGCAGATCAGCCAATCCACATCTACGAGAAGATCGTCTCAGGAAAGGTGACAACCAAAACCCACTAATAAGTGTGTCTGTGCTTTTTAAACCCTTTAGTTAAATGGCTCTTGTGCCACTTGATATAGAAAGATGGCCTCTGATTAAATACAACTTCATAATCACTGTTAGGAACACTGTATGTAACTCTGTGGGTGTGTGTGTGTGTGTGTGTGTGTGTGTGTGCGCAGGTGCGCTTTCCCTCACACTTCAGCTCGGATTTGAAGGAGCTCCTGCGCAACCTGCTGCAGGTCGACCTCACCAAGCGCTATGGCAACCTGAAGAATGGCGTCAACGACATCAAGGGCCACAAATGGTTCTCCACCACTGACTGGATTGCCATCTACCAGAGGAGGGTAAGACACACACACACACACACACACACACACTCTCTTACCCTCATTTACTTACCCAACACAGACACACAGGCAGCTGTACAAACAGAATCTTTATTTTTGCCATCATTAAAACTGCAGACTGAGACACAGAGGCCACGCCTCCTTCACTGAGACTGTGACACAGAGGCCACGCCTCCTTCACTGAGACTGACAGGAACAGAGGCCACACCTCCTTCACTGAGACTGACAGGAACAGAGGCCACACCTCCTTCACTGAGACCGAGACACAGAGGCCACGCCTCCTTCACTGAGACTGTGACACAGAGGCCACGCCTCCTTCACTGAGACTGTGACCCAGAGGCCACGCCTCCTTCACTGAGACTGAGACACAGAGGCCACGCCTCCTTCACTGAGACTGTGACACAGGGGCCACGCCTCCTTCACTGAGACTGACAAAGACAGAGGCCACGCCTCCTTCATGAAGACACAGAGGCCACACCTCCTTCACTGAGACTGATAACAGAATGCTGAACTCTGAAATGGTGTGTGTGTGTGTGTGTGTGTGTGTGTTAGGTGGAGGCTCCGTTTATCCCTAAGTGCAGGGGTCCGGGGGACACCAGCAACTTCGACGACTATGAGGAAGAGGAGATCCGAGTGTCCCTCACTGAGAAGTGCGCTAAAGAGTTCGCCGACTTCTAGCGCGGCCGAGTGAGATGAGCGAGCGAGAATTAGCATGATGGATGTTTTTTTTTCTGTGTGTAGAATCAGTGCGAGCAGCTAAAAGGAGTACAGTGACGAGCCGGAAGGACAGACACCGTTGCCTTCGCCATCCCGTTTCCTCGTCCACGTTTATCACGTTTATTGTTACTCTTTTATTTTGAACTACGTGCGGTTCGTCATGGCGACAGGGACGCATTCGATGAGTCCTCACCTCAGGAGCGCTCGACTCCGCCCATCATCTCCACCACAGACTGTTGCATAATAAGTGATGTTTTCATGCTTTGTGCTTCTTTTAGGCCTGAGTGTTGCTGTACTGTTTTAATGCATTGAAAGGTTGACGGTGAGAAAAAGCCATGATTCTATAATGTTTATAGTGTCGAGTATAGAGCTTATTACGATATTATTATTATCATCATCATTATTATTATTAGTCCCTGGATCTGCCTGCGTCTCGGCGTGCTGCATTGATCAGTCTCTGAAGTGTCACGTACGAAAAATGTGCCATGAGATCAGAGCTTGATGACAGAGCTTGATGGTTGTTCAGATGATTAATGGTTTTAACACGTCCACTGAAGTCCAGGAGCGTGTGCACTCTGCGCCCTTTAACATGTGGGGAGGTGACGGAGAAAAGAACCTGACAGTACACTTTCATTTACACCTTTTTCCTGAAGGGATTTGCGTTTTCGTTTGTGAACAGCTGTTTCAGTGCTGCTGGATTTTATCAGGATGTTAAAATCATCAGTCTCGATTCTTCAGCTCTACAAGCTGATTCTATGTATTGCTCAGAAAACGAATGAAAGCTTTTTATTTGTACGTTAAATGAGTTGTGATGTCACAATCGCACCAACGTAGTCCGTTTCGACTATATTTGCGTCACAAAGAGACATTTGTCCTGTTTTAGGCTGCTTTCACGCTTAGTGTTTTTATTTATGTATTTATGTATTTAATTTTTTAAAAATGCATCACAATTCAAAATCAAAAAATTGGTATCGTTTACAGTTGGAACTACGATGGTATCTGAATGAATGAAAATACAGGAAATAACTGGCCAGAGCGTCTTTCGTGCCGATATGAAAAAAGCGACTCGCGCAATATGCACACTGCAAACGGAAACGTTCCTACCAGTCCTAGCTAGTGGTGGCTAACTAGCTTAGCCTGCTTTCGAGATTAGAGTTTTTATTATCAGTGATGCAGATGGAATACAGATGGTGTGAATTGGTGTGAATCTGGAGATGAAGAGCTTGTTTGCCTTCGCTGTAGTTTTGGAGGCAGAAAATCAGGAGAATCTCCTCATATTCCTTAAACCCGCCCCTAACTTACAACCTGATTGGTCTCACATTGGGCACTTGATGTCATTCAGTGTTTTTCTGAAATTTTTTGGAAGTTCTCTTGTGACCAAAAAAAAAAAAAAAACGCCAAAGGCAACTCTTTTTTAAAGTGTCTGAATTCTGCCTGCCTTGCTGACGGATTACATACAAAAGAAGAAGAAAAAAAAGAGTGTGAAAGCAGCCTAATTTATTTACTTATTAAGCAATATTTTTAAATGAATAGTGTAACGCTGCGGGCTATCAACGTTCGAATAACCATGAGTGGCAATCAGATCAGTGTCACCAATCACAGCTCAGGTGAGCTCATGAATACAGGATTAGCGCTCTCCTCAGCGTCGTATGTCTCGGAGGATGAACCTGTTATTCCTCACCATCCCGGATTGGTAATTGGAGTCTGAGTGAAAATTCAATTGTGCTATGTTTGTGCCTTCAAAAGAAACTTTTGTGCTATTTTACGTCTTAAATTTAAGCAGTAGCACGTTGTTTTAAAGCTGCGCTGTCCCTCTTCAATATTTTGGTGCAGTTGGGATGTCGTGTTGATGGTTTGCTGAATGGTGCGACTCGTTTTAAAAGTCCGGCGTAACAAATTGAGGAATCGCAGAGCACAAACGTGTTGACGGCACGATGCTAGTGCTGAGGCTGTTTTGGTGCGAATGGGACTTTGATGTTGTGCCGAGTGACGTTAGGAGTCACGTATTTGTAATGGCTAAATCTTTTGAAAACCATACACTGGAATGGTAAACGGTGTTTGCTTTCTAAAGGTGTTTTTACATAGAAACTTTTAAGGGTTAGTTTTAACCAGGTAACCTGCTAGTTTTAAGCAGGGTTTAGAAGCGACTTAAAGACTTCAACGGCTCAAACGCAGCACAAACAGATTGCTCTTTTATTTGTTTTCTCTTTATATACTGAATTACTCTAGTCTCACCATTTAGTGAGGGGGGAAAAAAGCATGACTGACTTGGAGATCCACAAATCCAGTTATCCTCAGGTTATCCACACTAAGCCAACAGCATCCGGTCAGGTCTGTCTGCAGATCACAGAGCACAGCAGGTGTACGTTCGAGCGTATTTATGAAAATTTGGGGGTCAGTGATTTTTACGAGAGCAACACTGATTGGGCCATAGATATGAAGGTGGGCGTGTCTTTGAGTCAATACAGAAAAGCCATCAAATATCCATTTTTCTTGGTCCGCTAGATAACAGGAACTAACCTGACAGGATTTCTGAAAGGATTTTTACACCATATACAAACATTTTTACACCATATATAAACACCATCATAAACGTCCATAAAACACGTGAGAGAACCTTTGAATGCAATCATTTGAAACTAATTTTTAAATTCTGTATGCCACTCAAACATTTGAATAAGTGTTCGTGTTTGGGTTCATATGGGTTTAATGACATGCCCACTGGTGTGCAGACAGATCTTCCATCAGCAGGAATGTGTGGGAGGTGAAATGAGCTGTAGATTGGAAGAGAGAAAGGTGGTGAGGGTGCACTGAGTATTTCCTACATGTTATTTACATTCAGGTGCCCAAGCAAAGCAATTTGACTTGCATTTGAATGATTGTGAGAGGACAAGTCCAATGTCATGCCAAAATGAACATGTGTCTACAGTTTCATTTTGAACCCTGACTCTCCTGAGCCTGAGCCTGTTGGTGTGCATCTTTCTTCCCTTTTTTAAACTTCATAAATCCTTTCCTTAGCTGGTAAAGTCTGTTCTTCCTCGGCAGACGGGTAAAGTGAAACTGGCTTCTTTTGGGTGTTCTGAATTTTGTAATACTCAAGTCTGTTAACTCTCCAGATTCCACAGCGTCATTTACCGACTGAAGACACGGCGGAGTGCTCTGGTGATATTTTACACCACAAGAATCATTCCAATAAAGTTTTTCTTGTGTAAATACCACACTTGTGATGCCTTTTAATTTGCTTTCTTTGAAGGAACTATAAGGTGAATTCAGATATACTGGGACAGTGTTTTTTTTATTTCCACCTAGTCTAAGCTTTCTTGCTATTAATAAAAAGCAATTAAAGTTGGTATCAAACTTATTCATGGCATCAATAAATCACCTGACCATCACACACCCATATGTGGTTCTCCGTCAAACTGTTTCCACAAACCTGGCAACAAACAATTGTATAGAATGTCTTTGTATGCTGTACCATTACAGTTGCCCTGTTTTGATACTGACCACACCCCCTTTTATGATGTCAGAATAATTAAGTCTTGTTATTTCGATCAGGCAGTTCCACTGAAATGGTTCACCACCGTAAGATTTAACTTTCTTTTATCAAAGCCAAATAATAAATGCTGGTGAGTTTAACTGTCCCAATTTACCCAAATTCACCCTAATTAGGGAAACTCTTCAAAGGGGAATAACAATTTGGATGGAATAATCAAAGTAAATCAAATAAATAAAGTAACATATGTTTATGTAGTAGATATAATATTGTTCAGTTTAGTTTGTTATGTAATAATCTCTATACAGTCTATAAATAATAATCTATCATGACATTTTTGGTATAAAATTAAGCTTGAGAAATGCGATATGGAAAGTGCTTCATGAATGAAATTAAATAATTTGAAATGCAATGAAATAAAATAAAATGAAGTAATATAAAATTGGAATACTCTATGTACACTTATAACCACACACTTGCAATGCACGTACACATACACACACACACACACACACACATGGATCGCTATAAGTCATAAGTCCATAAGTCATTTTCTTCAATTACTAACCATAGTTCATCGTTTGCTCTGATAAATAAACATGCTCATGACAAATACTTGATAAGATAAAGATTTAAACTCATCACCTTTAGGTAACCTGTTTAAAAGCGCGCGAGGCAGGGGAAGCAGTGAGAGCATATGCGAAATTAAACTCGTGAGGGGAGGGCCATTGCGCGGTAACCGTGTGAAAATACACAGAAAAATGAATTGCCTCGGGTATTTTGATGTGTATTTATTGAATTAGACTTATTTTACGTATAAAAACAAAATGAAGCTATTATTTTGTATCTGTATTGTTGGTTCAGGAGAGGAAACATTAACTAATTAGTTAGCTAAATGTTCTAGCTAATATTCTAGCTCTCTAGTCAGATTTGCTGACATTTTAAAGTAAGAGTTTATATAAGAGGGCATGGTGGCTTAGTTAGAACGTTTGCCTCGCACCTCCAGGGTTGGGGGTTCAAATCCTGCCTCCGCTCTGCGTGCACAGAGCTCACATGTTCACCCCGTGCTTCAGGGGTTTCCTCCACCGGTCCAAAGACATGCGCTGTAGGCTGATTGGCATCTCTAAACTGTGTGAGTGTGTGTGTGCGATTGCGCCCTGCTAGGGTGTCCCTCGCCTTGTGCCCCGAGTCCCCTGGGAAAGGCTCCAGGCGGCCCTGCGACCCTGTGTAGGATAAGCAGTATGGAAAATGGATGGATGGATGGATGGAGTTTATATACTTTTCCTTTAGGAGAGTTCTTTAAAAATATATATATTTTTAAAATTAGTTTCTTAGCATAGCTATTTTATGTTTCATAAAGTTTATTTAATAAGTTTTAATCTATTTATTTTATACATTTACTCTCTTGCAGGTGACTTCTGGTTAGACCGCTAACTCATACTTGCCACAGAACATTCTAGATGATAATTTTCAGCTAATTTGACTACAATATTTGCTATTTAAGCTTCTGTTAATGTTGTATCTCAACAATGACAGTTGTATAATGGGCTACTTGCCCTCAGAGCTGTGACGTATTTTTGTTTCGAAATAGCACGAATATCGCATCTCCAGTAGCACTGTTTACATTCAGGTGGTACAGCGAGAAAGCAACATTTAATGTTTGGGGTTTTTTTCAGTCTTTTGTTTTATTTTGTTTTCTTAACATATACAGCCAGCTTTGTGTGGTAGTATGCTATATATATATATATATATATAGTCAGGTCCGGAAGTATTTGGAAAATAACAGAGTTTTGGTGATTTTGCCTTTATACTCCACCACAATGGATTTGAAAAAAAAAAACAATCAAGATGTGATGGAAGTGTAGACTTTCAGCTATATTGTAAGAGGTTCCACAAAAATATGGCATTTACCGTTTAGGGATTACAAGTGACATAATTGTAATTATAACCATAATTTTAATACTTGGATGAAAATCCTTTGCAGTCAATGACTGCCTGAAATCTGGAGCCCATGTTCTCAAAACTCAAATTCTGAGTTTCCTCCCTGGAGATGCTTTGCGAGGCTTCACTGCAGCCACCTTCAGTTGCTGCTTGTTTGTGGGTCTTTCTGCCTTCAGTCTTGTCTTCAGTAAGTGAAAAGCAGCTCTACTGGGCTGAGATCAGGCGACTGAGTTGGCCACTGAAGAATATTCCATTTCTTTGCCTTCAAAAAGTCTTGAGTTGCTTTCGCAGTATGTTTAGGGTCATTATCCATTATTTTGCCAATGATACTCCTACCTTCTCCAGAGAATTCTTGCCTTCTGTTGATGATGTGAAGGGGTTTTTCTTCACCAATGCAAGGATTCTGCGATCATCCACTTTAGTTGTCTTCCGTGGTCTTCCAGGCCTTTCGATGTTGTTGAGTTCGCCAGTGCTTTCTTTCTTTTTAAGAATGTACCAAATTGTTGATTTGGCCACTCTCAAAGTTTCTATCTCTCTGATAGGTCTCTCTTGTTTTTTCATTCTAATGACGGCCTCCTTCACTTGCATTGAGAACTCCTTGGACTTCATATTGGTAGCTCCAGTCGCACAGCTGCCAAATGCCAACTCAATACCTGATATCAGCTCCAGACCTTTTATCTGCTTCATTTGTCTTGAAGTAACGA
>JAKKZJ010000026.1:15632482-15643410 GCA_033441845.1 Pangasius mekongensis | reverse complement strand
TTCAAATCCATTGTGGTGGTGTATAAAGGCAAAATCACAAAAACTCTGTCATTGTCCAAATACTTCAGGACCTGACTATATATATATATATATACACACAGTGAGTACAAATTAATGGTGTTCCACACTGGGTAATAATAATAATAATACATTTTATTTATAAAGCCAGTCAAGCCCTAAACATAAAATAATGATAAAAAAGAGTTTTCTGGAGTGTATGCATTATATTTTTCTATTTCTATTCTATTTTTTAGGTATTTTCTATATTATATAACACCACACACACAGCTAAATATTTATATCAAACGCCTATTCATATATCATGCTGTTTGCACTGTTTTGTCACTTTTATTTATTGCCATCCTGCCACATTTGTCTTGTTCTACACTATATCACTCTACTCTATATGACTCTAAATTATATCACTCTACACTATATCACTCTACACTATATCACTCTACTCTATATGACTCTAAATTATATCACTCTACAATATATCACTCTACTCTATATCACTCTACACTATATCACTCTACTCTATATCACTCTACACTATATCACTCTACTCTATATGACTAAATTATATCACTCTACTCTATATCACTCTACACTATATCACTCTACACTATATCACTCTACACTATATCACTCTATATCACTCTACACTATATCACTCTACTCTATATCACTCTACATTATATCACTCTATATTATATCACTCTACTCTATATCACTCTACTCTATATCACTCTATATCACTCTACACTATATCACTCCACTCTATATGACTCTACATTATATCACTCTATATTATATCACTCTACTCTATATGACTCTACATTATATCACTCTACACTATATCACTCTATATCACTCTACACTATATGACTCTACATTATATCACTCTACACTATATCACTCTATATGACTCTACATTATATCACTCTACACTATATCACTCTATATCACTATACTCTATATCACTCTACACTACATCACTCTATATCAATCTACATTATATCACTCTATATCACTCTACACTATATCACTCTACATTATATCACTCTACACTGTATCACTCTATATCACTCTACACTATATCACTCTTCACTGTATCACTACTCTATATCACTCTACAATATAACACTCTACACTATATCACTCTACTCTATATCACTCTAAATTATATCACTCTACTCTATATCACTCTACACTATATCACTCTAAATTATATCACTCTACTCTATATCACTCTACACTATATCACTCTACTCTATATGACTCTAAATTATATCACTCTACACTATATCACTATATCACTCTACACTATATCACTCCACTCTATATCACTCTACTCTATATCACTCTACTATATATGACTCTACATTATATCACTCTACTCTATATGACTCTACATTATATCACTCTACACCATATCACTCTATATGACTCTACATTATATCA
Organism: Pangasius mekongensis; assembly: GCA_033441845.1. Taxonomy (NCBI): domain Eukaryota; kingdom Metazoa; phylum Chordata; class Actinopteri; order Siluriformes; family Pangasiidae; genus Pangasius; species Pangasius mekongensis. The sequence continues at coordinate 15,641,946 of JAKKZJ010000026.1, read as the reverse complement.
CTCTACACTATATCACTCTATATCACGCCACTCTATATCACTATACTCTATATCACTCTACACTACATCACTCTATATCACTCTACACTGTATCACTCTACACTACATCACTCTATATCACTCTACACTGTATCACTCTATATCACTCTACACTATATCACTCTTCACTGTATCACTACTCTATATCACTCTACACTATATCACTCTACACTGTATCGCTCTATATCACTATCACTACATTATATCACTCTACACTATATCACTCTACACTAGATCACTTTAATGCTGCATTGCTCTTTGTACTTATGTTCTCTGCACAATGACAATAAACTTCAAAAATCTAATTTTGTAATATTGTCCAGAGATCATTTCTAGTGTAACTTCATTTGTTTAATCTCTAGTCAGAATAACACGTATTTGTTGATTAAATGTACAAACAAACAAACAATGAGCACAAGTCCGCGCCTGCAGGAATGAAGTCACGGAAAAAGGCAAAAAGAGCGCCTCTCTGACAGATAACTCCGCCATTCCACCTTAAATAATCGCTGTAATGTAGAACGCGCAGGGTTTCCGGTCCACCTTAAGCGCCAACGCAGGCGTACAGCGGGGCTTCCGCTTCGTCCGCGGCCGGGCTCGAGCGGAGCTGAGGAACGGAGCGCTTCTTTTTCTCTCTGCTTTTTTTTTTCTCCTTTTCACCGTCGCTTCATCTGGAGATAAGCGGAGCAGCGCAACGAGGCCACGAATCCTACCGGAAAACCTTCCTCCGCTGCAGTCGCGTGCGCTGAGAAGAAAAAACAAGCAAACAAACAAACAATACAAAACACAAACAAACAAACCAATATTTTTAACGATGTCCGAACCGCGGTACCGAGAGTGGATCCTGGAGACGATCGACTCGCTGCGCTCGAGGAAAGCGCGACCGGACCTCGAGAGGATCTGCCGGATGGTGCGCAGGAGACACGGCTCCGACCCAGACCGCACGCGGGCCGAGCTCGAGAAGCTCATCCAGGAGCAAACTGTGCTGAAAGTTAACTACAAGGGCTCTGTGTCGTACCGGAACGCCGCCAAAGTGCAACGGAAATGCCGACGGAAGGTCGAGCAGGCGGGCGAGCGCACCAAACACGCCGCTTTCGACAACAGTGGCAGTAGTAGTAACGCCAAGAACGACGACAACATCAGCGCGCGCAGTCCCGTGGACCGGGAGGAGCGCGAGCCGACGCCGTGCAGAGATCCCTCACCCAGCAGCTGCTCACGCTCCGCTGAAGAGAAACGGGAAGAAGAAGACGAGGAAGGAGAGGAAAAAGCGGTTTTGTCTCCTGCGACAGGCGGAATCAGCAGTTTCACGAGTTGCGACGGGAGAAACGGCTCGAGTGACACCTCCAGTCCCGCCGCTGGACGGGTCGAGGGGGGAGGTGGTGGTGGAGGAGGAGGAGGAGGAGAAGAGACGCGCTCTGTTCTCGGCCACGCGAGCACCGACCTGCCCGAGCCCGAGCCCGAGCCCGAGCCCGAGCCGGAGCGGCGAACTTGCACGAGCGCTCGAAACAATAAGCAACACGCGCCTCAACTCGGGGCTGCAAAGAGCGGCGTCAAAGCGGCGGATCTGGGCGACCGGCTCGTGGCGGCCGTGTGGAGTCTGAGCGAGCGGAACAGCCGGGGTCACGCGCCGCTCGGGCTCAAAGAGATCCTGGGCTACCTCGGCACGCAGGCCGCGCACGCGGACGGCGAGAAGCTGACCCGCCACCGCGTCAAAGTGGTGCTGGAGCGCGAGATCGAGAAAGGTCGCCTGCGCAGGACGCGCCTCGGTCACATCACCGTGCCCGCGAGGAGATGGGGGGGGAGCACGGGGGCGGCCAAGGCGTCCGCGCGACTCCCGGCGAACACGAGCAGCGCGCCGCAGGACAGGCGCATCTCAAAGCAGGTAACTCTATAAATATATTTACACCACAGGCGGCTGGAGCGCGTTCTCATAAATAAATAAATAAATGATAACGGTACGTGAAGAAGAAAGAAAATTGGGGGAAAGCACGCGACAGACACATCCGCAACGACTCATTTCCGCTTTTCTTTCTTTCTTTCTCTTTTTTTTTTTTTTTATTTTCAACACAAGTGGCCGAGTGCATACGATTTGTTTTGAGAAGCACGCACTCACAGATTGAAAAAAAAAAAAAAACAGACCTCGGCGCAATCTTTTGTGTGTGTATTTGCGTCATGTATGTGTTTTGCGAACGTGACGGCTGCGCTCGGTGTGTGTGTGTGTGCGTGCGCGTGTGTGCGTGTGCGCGAGCAAGCGCGGGGTGGAGAAGGTGGGGGGAGGACAAAAAAAAAACCGACACCTCTCTATCGTCTCTGTTCTGCTCGAGGCGCGCGCACAAACTGTCTGCGTGCCCCTGCTGTTTCACTTGAACACACACACACACACACACACCAAAAAAAGAAGGAAAAAAAAAAAAACAAGGTGCGGCGGACTCGAGCTCGTGCGTGCTCCTGCTTTCTCCTTGTTCGATGCACGCACGCCGCACATTTCAGCGCGCGCCTCTCGAGCTTCAGGAAAACAGCGCGCTGCAGTTTAGCGTCGAAATTTTATCCGTTGTGCGTGATTTTTTTTCCTCCCCCCTCCCCATACACACACACCACACACACACACACACACACACCACACACACACACATATATATACAAAACGGCGCAGTTCGCCAGGTTTTTGTTCACATGAAAGTTGTGCTGGATGTTTTTCACTAGGCGGTGTCTGTTAAGTTCCACGCGCTCGGAAAACAGGAGGGAGGGGTCGGGGGGGGGGGGGGCGCGAGGCTCGCGACTGTTTTTTTTTTTTTTGTAATAAGTGAGAGAAACGGACAGAGCGCGAGCCTGCACGGTCGAACTTGCCCAGGGTCTCGCGATGGCGGAAATTTCACCGCGCAACGAGCTTTTTTTTTTTTCTTTCTTTCTTTCTTTCTTTCTTTCTCAGTTCCGTTTCGCGCGAGTCTCCGTCTAGCTTCAGAAGCACGCGAGTTTCATTGCGCTTTTTTTTTCCTCCTCGCGGCGGCGGCGGCGGCGGCAGCAACGTTTTACTCTTTTTTTCATTACCAAAAAAAAAAAAAATTATAATAATAAAATGACAAAAAAAAAAAAAAACAATGGCGACGTCCCAGACCTTCTTTGCACTAAACATTATTTCAAAACATCACGCCACCTCCGGTAAAGATGATGATATGTGGGTTTTTGTTTTTTTTTTTCCTCTTGCTTTAAGTATGCGATTTGGGACGCGGCCCACAGTCCTGCAATCTCTGAAACCGACATTCTCGCGCTATTGTTAGAGAAGGGATGGTTTTTTTTAGGGGGGTGGTGTTGGCGAGACTCCGCTTCTCTTCATGTTCCGGTTAACGCTCTGGCGCAAAAGAGCGCATAATACACTGTCCTGGTTTTTTTTTTGCGCGCTTCTCTCACATTAGCGTCTGTGCACCGACTGCAATGATTGGTGCGCACATCCGGTGCTGTGTTTTTCAGCTCAGCGAGGTTAACGACCACCTGAACCGTGTCAGCAAAGCTCACAAAAACAGCCACAGTTTAAAAAAAAAAAAACACACACACAAGCGAAGACTTTACCTTAAATGAATGATGTATAAATGTGTTATTACTCTACACACCTCATAATGTTCTTTCTTTCCTGGAACACAAATTAACACGATTAACCTTTGGCGTTGAGTTCACACTAAATTAGACCTGTAGTTTGGGAAAATGGTGTTTTTTGTTTTTGTTTTTTTTTAAACATAAGTTGGGGGAAAAAATGAAACTTTATTAACTCTATTATTTCATGTGTTAAATTCTAGACAAAAGTGATGTCTTTATACCAACAGCTCCCTGAGAAGGTGTCGATATATATATATATATATATTGATATGTTTTTCTGTGAGAATAAAATATATAAATAAAAATCACGTAAAGAAATGGAATTGAATTAAAGAGTTACAGCAGTAGTGTGTTAAATATTATAATGTTGCATTATGTTGTATATTATTATTATTATTATTAGTTGTAGCAGTAATTTGTTATAACATTATACAGACGTCTATCGTGAATAACATCACGACTGACCGAAATGTGTGAAAATACACTTGACACACACTAAAGTTTTATCTTCATTAGGCGATGCCTCTGAGGTATTTTTCGAAACATGGTGTACGTTTGTACCTACAGTGCCTGAGCTGGCAATAAAAAGGTCCAGTAAGATTCAGTAACGGACTAGGAGGAGTTTTTGTTGTTTCCGAATATTAAAGAGGTAGACGTGACTTACCTGAAAGCAGCTAACAAGACAACATGGGACATGAGAAGTTCATGCTAACTTTATTTTAAGGGAAGCAGCAAGCTGGATCTCGGCTCTACCTCAGCAGGTTCTGTCCAGGGAAAAGCTGGACGATCTAAACCGACTCGCTGGGCTGTTACCCAAAAAACAACCCAATTACGAAACCAGTAACCCAACTAAACTAGCCAGTGTGCGTAAACCAGTGGGTGGGTTACAAGAACAGAGCAATATTTTTTTTGCTGTGATTTGTTTATCATAATAAATTGACAGTCGTGTCAGTAAAGAGTGTGTACTGAATGACTCATGGTGAAGAGAAGCAGTGTTGAGATCAGATTAGTGTATTAGATAAACGAATGTGTATTGTGTATACAGGAAGAAGTAAAGGAGGAGGAGTCAATGGAGGTGGAAAGCAAGGAGGATGGCAAGATGGATGAAGAAGCCAAGCCTCCGACACAGCTCGAGCCCCAGAGCGCCGAGCCCCAGAGCGCCAAGCCCCAGAGCGCCAAGCCTGAAGGAGAAGCAGACGCCAAAGTTCACGCACACGCTCCACTTTCGGCCGGCGTGGAGGTGAAGGCATGCGGTGTTACTCACGCACCGGTGATCGTGGAGGACGAGCTCCGGCCTTCACCGCTGCCATCGCCATCGAAACTGAGCTCGGTTCATCGGGAAGCTGAACAGTGTGGCACTGAAGGTGTGTGTGTGTGTGTGTGTGTGTGTGTGTGTGTGTGTGTGTGTGTGTGTAAGGGAATCGTTTGTGACCTGTCCATGTGGTTTTTTTTCTCTGTAGTTGAAATGGTGATGCAGGGAGAGTCGATTCACACAGGAAGTTTAACGCAAGATCAAAAAGAAGCCATAACTGACCAAGTGCACACACTCACACAGGTAACCACACATAAGCACATACGCGCACACACACACACACACACACACACACACAGACACAGACACACTGACACACAGACACACATAGACATACGCACACACACACATGCACACATGCAAACATCTACCCCTGCACAACACTCACACAGGTAACCACACACCCACATACACGCACACAGACACACGCACGCACACACGCACGCACACAGACACACATACACATACTCACACACACACACACACACAGGCAAACACACATACACATACACACATGCAAACATCCACCCCTTCACAACACTCTCACAGGTAACCACACATACACACACACACATATACACACACATAGACACACATACACACGCACACACTTGTACCCCTGCACAATACTCACACAGGTAATCAAACACACACGCATATGCACACACACATGCACACACATATACCCCTGCACAACACTCAAACGTGTAACCACACACACACACACACACACACACACACACATACACATGCACACATGCAAACATCTACCCCTGCACAGCACTCACACAGGTTACCAAACACGCACACAGACACACACACAAACATCTACCCCTTCACAGTCCTCTGACAAGTAACTACACACACACTACACTACAACTCAGTGTGGTCCTGCACACATTCACTCTCTCCCCTCTTTCAGGATGAAGAGGTTGTCGTCTCAGACAGTGTCACGATTCCACCCTCAATTCCCATTAAAAGCTGTAAGTATAAATTTGTAATTTTGTGTATATGTGTGAACACATGTCTGTGTGTCAAACCCAAGCATGAACAGTCTTGTCATCCATGTTTGTTTATAATTGATTGTGTGTGTGTGTGTGTGTGTGTGTGTATACAGATTCAGTTTGTAAGGCTGAGGTGGGCGTGTCGTCCTGTCTGCTGACTCCGTCTGCCTCTCCAGGAGCAGCCGAGGAACGAGGGATGAACGGAGGAGTGTGAGTATACCGCATGACAGTAATGAATGATGAAAGACACACTCTTTGTGGTTGAATTTTTTAATTTTCATTTCACTGCTACACATAATACAATTAAGCTATGATGAATAAAATAGTCTGCATCCCACACACACACACACACACACACACATTACGATTTCACGCCTTGATTTCGTATCTCATGGCTTCGTTAAGTTGTGCGCACAATTAACTGTACTGAAAATAAGCAGAATAGCAGGATGTGCTGGATCAAGTGCTATTTTTTTTTTAAGCTGATGAGTAATGAGTGTGGAGGCCATTTTGTTAAATTAAACCAAATTTGCTTGATTAATATGATAATTACACGTGCGGCTATTCACGCAGCAATATGTTGGCAATATAAAAGATTCTTATTTTATTTAAAACTCTTCGTTTTTTTCAGCTGCATAACATGACTCTGAATACACATAACTTTCCCAGCATTTATACAGTATACTGTATATTGACTATACGACTTAACTCTGAATATAGACCTTGATCAGGGTCAAGGATTTTACTTCCTAGTAATTATTACTTCCTAATAATAATCACTAACAGACCCACTGATTAATGCCTCCTGGTTTCCCTTGTGTGTTAGTTTTGTAAAGTCGGAGTCCAGCATCACAAACCCGGTCGACTGGACGGTGGCAGACGTCGCCAGTTATTTCACAGCAGCTGGATTTCCAGAGCAGGCTCTCGCCTTCAGGATGCAGGTATGCACTTTACACTTCATTACCCATAAGCACCTGGCACCAAAGTCTACACGGCATTATCCGTTAACACCACGTAATACATGTGTGCAAGGAATTAAACACACTCGGTTACAGATAAGCATAACAACGTGTTCCATCAAACGCTCAGATTGTAGGTGACAGAGGTGAAGCGCATCCGGCTGCACCGTTAACCGAAAAATATGAACATAGCAAAATTTATTGTCTTTGATATAATTTATTATGATGAGAGCAGATCTGATTTGGAGTTATCTTACTCTAAATTTGTTGCATGTAACTTAAACCTTAATTAAAATTTCCATATCACACAATAGCCTCTAATTATATAATTCCTTTCTGCATAATAATAATTATATATTCACAAAGACTGACTGTAAACATTTGCCAGGCCTAAGCGTTTATATATGATCATTGTCATGGTCATATTCCAATATGGTTGCATAGATTATATCCTGGAATAAGAAAATTATGCCAACCAATCAGAAATAAGTATGTTCATCATGGCCATGCTATTGTGTAATGTATAGCTTGCATACGATGATTTTCTCAAACTTCTAACAAATGGATTCATCTCAGTTGTCTGTAATAAGTTTCATGCCATTATGGTGTTACTGATATGGCATCCAGAACAGGAAGTGGTAGTTACTGCTAAGTCCTGATCAACAAGCATTGGTTTTTAATGAGGGTGAGGCAAGAGAAAGCCCAGAGCGCACTGAGCTCGGCCACAGCGGCTGCATGGCTCCTGTGGTCCAGTTCTTCAAAAATCTGATCAATTGATTATACACAGTCTTTGAACTGGAGACTTTGAAAATGAACAATTGAAACATAATGAGCTCCATGGCAATGCCTGGAGTGTCATTTTAGCCTGAAAAAGAGCTTCAAGGTCGGTTAAGGTGCCCGATTTCCGTGGCCATTCTCTCAGGCACCATAGATTGCAGAGGCAAGAGCTGGTGCTTTGAAAGCTACTGAAAAGCTCTTTATAACGGTTATAACATGGCATGTGTATGTCGTTGCGATCCAGAACAATCAGGCACTACACCAGTGCAGACGATTCCTGTTTTGGGAATAGCAGCAGGCTCTCCACGAAAGAACACGATCATGTGACCAGAGCACTCTCTCTGTCTAACTCTGTGATGATTTGTTAAAATAAAAACTAAAATGTCGATAAAAATTCTGTGTGGGAAAAAAAAAAACAGATTATAATGCACGTGTAGGGAGTAGCTCAGGTTTAATTGGCTCTCACTGTTATTGTGTAACAGGAAATCGACGGGAAGTCACTCCTCCTGATGCAGCGCAACGATGTCCTAACCGGCCTGTCAATCAGGCTTGGCCCCGCCCTCAAGATCTACGAGCGCCATGTGAAGGTTTTGCAGAGGACCCACTTCCAGGACGACGAAGCTTTCTGCTGAGACACACACTCTCGGTTCTATAGCGTGCACACGCTCAGATTTCTCTCTCTCACACAATGGAGCTTTCTACAGAGACACAAACAATTCACACACACACACACACACACACACACTCTAATGCACTGCACACTGGACTTTGCCTTCCCTGTTAACAGTGGAACATTCCAGATATTTGTTTTAAAGATACTAGCGCACACTCACACACGTTATTATCTCTTTCCATTCCTTTGAGAGGAACAACGAAGAACATCCAGTGAGGCATGAAAATGCCTCTGAGACATCACTGCACACTACAGAGTGACAAAAACAATGGGGTCATTTCATTAATAATGGACAGATCTTGTGTGTGTGCAGCTGAGATGGATGTGATTCCTCGGCTCGTGAACTCTGACCTGGGATCAAATTCAACAGTCGATATCGCAGACGTGTGTGATGTCCATTAGGGGGCAGCAGATGGCTGGAAAAACACCCCAAAACACGGAAGTGTCTGCTTGGTTGATGATGACACGTTTGAGGACTTCATCGTTGTCTGAAATCAGACTGCGTGTAATTTCACACCAACGCTGGATGTGCTTATTTGCCGGAGCAACATTTTCCTTTTTTGAGCAAGAGCTCACAGAGATCTGTTAGAACGTATTGCTGAGTCACAGGTTTTGACCTACATAGCTGCAGCACTGCATCCCAGTCTTCCCTGTGCTTTTGGCTGTGTGCTGTGTGCAGAGATTCTAGAACGGATCCTAGAACCCACCATAGCAAGTTCTAGAGTTTGTGCCAGAAAATGAAACTTATTATTGGAATCTGTCAGATTCTAGAACAGGTTCTAGAATCTTCCAAAAGACCATTAGAAAGTTCTGGATTCTGTATCAGAAAATGAAAAATGATTTATAAAATCTGTCATATTCTAGAACAGGTTGTATAACCTCCCAAAGTTCCATAGAATGTTCTAGATTCTGGATTCTGTGTAAGAAGGACTTGGTTAGATTTGTTTTCTTGCTGAGCTCATATGAAGTGTACACTCTATGTCCAAAAGTATGTGCACCCCTGACCATTACACTCATATGTGCATGTTGAACAATTCATTCCAGATTTATTCCCCCTGTGTTTGCTGTTATAATGAGCTCCACTCTTCTGGGAAGCTTTCCACTAGATGTTG
>JAKKZJ010000026.1:15599839-15615175 GCA_033441845.1 Pangasius mekongensis | reverse complement strand
AGGAAGTTCCTGGTTTGAACACAGGGTGTCACTATCACATAAAAAAAAAAAAATCAGTTCGGGATCAATCATTTACAGAACGAAATTCTTGTTCTTTCGATAATCTTCTAACAAAATTCCTAATGCACATGTCAGTGGGGAAAAGAAATAACATTAACCAACAGTATCATGTCATGTTTCACTTCATTTTACCTCCAGCTACAATGAGGTTAATTCTACAGACCAACATTAATGCAGAAAGGAAATGTAAAGAAGTGGAAAATAGTAAGTTAATGCAGGAGTTTTTAGGCTATATATATATGTGTGTGTGTGTGTGTGTGTGTGTGTGTGTGTGTGTGTGGGTCATCTGTTGGTCTATTAAGGGAGCATACCCAGTGAGTGAACTCTGTAGTCTTTACACAGTAACACTACTGCATCAAGCAGACAGATGAAACAGTTTAAAACCTGCCTATGAAGCTGCTGACTTAACCCTTGTGTTGTCTTAGGGGTCAAAAAAATCATAAAAATAATCAAAAAGCTATGTTTGACAGCAGAGGAAACGAGTGGCATCCACTGATTAAATGCAGTCTTTCTGCACTGTGAAGGGGGGAAAACCTAGATATCCACAAAGTTTGTGATGAAGGTTGTTTCTTGATGAAAAATACAGTAGATTTGAGGTTTAAAATTCAATTAAACTGCTTTATTTTAGGGGTTTAGTGAGAGCGGGTCATTTTTGACCCTTAGGAAATAATGTTAAGACAACACAAGGGTCAAATACAACAGACAAAAAGTCTGTGGCCTTGGACTACTCCATATTTTCCATCTGTCTCAGTAAGAGAGGTTTGTACCCCCCTGGTTTGAGAGTATATTTGTGAAGCATCACTCACTGCACGACCCAGTGCTTGCTCGTGGTGAAGTCATATTTGGGCTGGTAAATAAACGGCACACGGAAATAAAACATCAGGTAGATGATCAGCGGGCCGGCGTATTCTGTCAAAAACACCTGAGAAATGAAGAAAAACAGACACTGTGGAAACAACATTTTGTGGGGAGACGATATTTTACACTAATAATTTGTATTTGCGCTGTTGTCGATACAGATATATAGTAATACGTTTCAGTATATTAATACAATATAACAAGTTGTTTTTCAGCCCTGAATTAACAAAGGTGGAACGTATATTAAATTTGATCAACCGCTCACTGGACATCACCATAATATTTCACCTAACATTAGCTAGCCAGGTAACATACTTGCCTACTGGTATTTAATAATTACGCAATATAATATTCAGTATCACGTGAGTAACTAACAACTGCATCTCAGATAACAACTGCAGGACAGGTAATATTAGCTTAACTAACTAGATAGCTGGCTAATGTTAGCACAGTGCTATGTTTAGGTAGCTAGCTAAATCAGCCAGCTAAACTATTTCATTTATTTTTAACTGAAGAAATTAAAAAAAAGGTTAGTACAGTTGAGTGCAAAAGGTGATTTTGCATCCATTATGGTTTGGAAAGAAAGAAAATAAACCATAGCTGTATTGTGCAATTTATCTAAAGAAAAAAATAATAAAAGAAATACAGAATTCGAAGAAGTTAAAAAAAAAAAAAGAGTCAAATATGGGTGAATCATTTAACTAGATAACAATCCAAAACAAGATCAACACAAAATTATGCAGACTTTTGGACGTGACTGTAAAATATGCGAGATGTAACTTAAGCTCCGCCTTCACTGACCCGTGGACATCTGTCACTTAACGAAATCAGGACGTGCAAATAACGTGTTGTTGTGTGAGCGTGTGTCAGTAATAATCACCACACACACACACACACACACACACACACTAAGAGCCGGTGTGTCTGTCAGTGGGTTATCGTAGCTGTGTTGAACTGCTATTAATAAACACCCTGAATATAGCACCACCTAATCCTCACACTCTCTCAGATATGGAGCATCAAGTGTGTGAATACACGTGTGTGGGGGTGTGTGTGTGTGTGTGTGTGTGTGTGTGTGGGTGTGTGTGTGTGGGTGTGTGTGTGTGTTTGTAACTGGTTGTTTGCTATGTCAATCAAACCATCTCTTCCTGTAAAAGTAGGAGGTTCTTGGTGAAATTTAGAGTGAGGAAAAGTAGCAGAGTCTCTGGAGAACGTTATACTGCCTCCTGAGAGTATGTGTGTATGGAAGTGTGTAAGGTGAGGTGTGTGTGTGTGTGTGTGTGTGTGTGTGTGTGTGTGTGTGTGTGTGTGTGTGTGTGTGTGTGTGTGTGTGTGTTACCGTGACCCAGCTGATCTGGGCTCCCAGGTCTCTGAAGTAGAAGGTTGCCGTGGTTCCCACAGGCAAGTGCTGCAGCACGTCTTCATCCTTCAGAGATTTTCCCTCTGCATCAACAATCCCACAATGCATCAGTACACCATCTCACACACACACACACACACACACTCACACACGCGCACACACACACACACACACGCACGCATGCACAATCTGCACCTCAAAGCCTAATGCGATTGTGTCTATTAATTTGTTCTAGAATATTCAATGGTAATAAATAGTCGACTATTTTCCGCTTTTGTCAGATCAAATAAAAACAAGGCAATCGGCAGCACTCACTGTTCATGTAATCAGTAATATACTGTAATCTTCAGAATTACTTGTCATTTAATCGTATTACTTTTAATTTTCAGTAGAATTTCGTGTAGAATAATATTGCAGTGCTTTAATAAAAGTACAAAGCCAAATGAAGAACATGAAACTCATTGACTTCTTTTGCTACCAGAATGACTCAATCATAAAGAGCCTCTTTACATGCAATACTGAAAGTCTGAATTTTCACACATCTCCCTTCAGATTAACAGACTATGATCAATGATCCATAAAAAGGAACTGGAATAAGATTTATGCGTTTTATGTGAATTTAAATCCTATATAAATGTAGTTTGTTTTCACCCAACACTGGCATCTGGGTTCCATAAATCATTAACCAAAAACTGTTAATGAGACAAATTTTATAACAAAATAAGCAACGGTTTCATGTCAATTTCACCATGTTTCTGGAATTAAAGAGATTTAATCAGTGTTTATAGCAAGAGGGAAAAACTGTATAGTGATATTAGTGATAACAGGAACTAACTTTTCTCGTGGATGTTCCACAACATTAAGTACTAACTATAAACTGTTAAAATACCACAATGTGTTGTTCTTTAATAAATTACTTTTAAATTTACGGTATGTGGCAGATCAACATTATAATCATTGGCAAATCGCTGCGATATAAGTGGAAGAACACCTTCCAGACACCTTCCGGTTATATGAAAATAAAGCCAAGTATCGTGCCATGTCACACCACCCTAGCATGGATTATTTTTTGTATAACAAAACATACATACACAGCCACGAGACACAGAAAGAGTCAAAAGAGCTGTGTCTAACTCAAGTACTCACTGGGGTCGAGACGGATGGACTGTCTGGCAGGATAAAACTGTGGATCTGTAAGAGACACAATAATAAAGTCCACCAACCAACCAGCTGATCTGACACTAAATCAGCATTTCTTTAGCTTAACACACTGCTTAGCAGAAAATACCAGTTTTATTACATGATATTATAGTTTATAAATATGATGCATTAGCTAAGCGAACCAGCTAACCATCAAATTTACACAAACCTCCCACATCGCCTCAAATATACGCGATCAGCCACTACACGTCTGGTGTTAAACGTCTGTACTTTTAGATTCACACGGTAGTTATGAGGCTAATACATAACACACACTGGCTGGGCTTATTATCATACCTTAGACAGTAATCGACTGCCTTTAGTTGCACCAAGACGGATCCTTTCAATCTAGCTACAGTTTTACGTACTTTGAAGTACGGCTAGGGGACAAAAAGGTCCAAAAAAAAAAAAAAAAAACACAAAAAGTTGACAAACTGCATAGAACTGATTCCCCAAACTACTCTTTTAAAAATTGAATTATGTAAATGTATTCAAAAGTAAAAAAAAAAAAAATCTATAGTGTATAAAACAGTAACAGTTATCACAGAGTGGTTATTTAATCTTAAGTCAGCAGTGAAAGTCTTAGTTATCTTAGCACTTAGCTATTAGCACATTAAAAGTCTGTTAGTTTACTCACGGCTCTTATGGAACATAGACTTGATCTCTCCAATGGTTGCATTTGGCTCCACCTGTTCATGACAAACACACACAAATAAACACTCCACTCTCTACACACTCCATCTCTGTGAGTGTGTGAGTGTGTGTGTGTGTGTGTGTGTATACTGTATTTGTATGCATGTGACAAATTAGCAGTATATTTAGCCACTATCCCTGGTGTTCCCAGACAGTGGGTGTTTGGAACAGCTGACATTCTTAGACACAAAACAAACACCAGGCGCTGCACATGTCCTAAAAGTGTAACATCCGTGTCATGGCACTCGAGCTGCAATCTACACCATCCCACATGGATCCTGTTCGCTCAAGTACACTATAAACACATGCTAGTGTGTGTGTCTGTGCAGTATAGCCACACCAACATGTTACTACCATAGCTGAAACACACACACACACATACACATGTACAGTATAGAGATTAACTCTGGGCATCATTAGTAGACAATAAGAGTATCAAAATTCTCCATGCACTACACAACGTTTAGCATGTATGATTTGCTCCTTTTTGGACATAGAGGTATTTGTGATACACAACCTTTCACCTGGAGGGATCCCTGACAAAGAGCACCTGATCCCAGAATCCCACTGTGTCACAAAAATAGACTATTAAGTTGAGTCTGATGAACTTATTTTTATTGCTGCACTCATACACTACCATTCAAAAGTTTGGAATCACTGTTGAGAAGTTTAAAATTACTGTTCAGAAGTTTGGAGTCAAACTTCTAAAAAGGTGCAAAAGGTTGGAGTTACTGTTCAAAAGTGTAGAGTCACTGTTCAGAGGTTTGGAGTTACTGTTCAAATGTTTGGAGATACTGTTGAGAAGTTTGGAGTTTCGGTTCAGAGGTTTGAAATTACAATTCAAAAGTTTGGAGTTCAGGAGTTTGGAGTCACTGTTCAGAAGTCTGGAGTTGCGGTTCAGGAGTTTGGAGTTACGTTTCAGAGGTTTGGAGTTACGGTTCAGAGGTTTGGAGTTATGGTTCAGCAGTATGGAGTTACGGTTCAGAGGTTTGGAGTTAGTGCTCAGAGGTTTGGAGTTACTGTTGAGAAGTCTGGAGTTACTGTTGAGAAGTTTAGAGTTACTGCTGAGAAGTGTGGTGTTACTGGTGAGAAGTATGGAGTTACTGGTGAGAAGTAAGGAGTTACTGTTCAGAGGTTTGGAGTTACAATTCAGAGGTTTGGGGTTATTGTTCAGAATTTTAGAGTTACTGTTGAGAAGTTTAGAGTTACTGTTCAAAAGTTTGGAGTCACTTCAAAAGTGTAGAGTCAGTGTTCAGATGTTTGGAGATACTGTTGAGAAGTTTGGAGTTACGGTTCAGGAGTTTGGAGTTACGGTTCAGCGGTACGGAGTTATGGTTCAGAGGTTTGGAGTTACAGTTCAGAGGTTTGGAGTTACTGTTGAGAAGTTTGGAGTTACGGTTCAGCGGTATGGAGTTATGGTTCAGAGGTTTGGAGTTAGTGCTCAGAGGTTTGGAGTTACAATTCAGAGGTTTGGAGTTACTGTTCAGAACTTTGTAGCTACTGTTGAGAAGTCTGGAGTTACTGTTGAGAAGTCTGGAGTTACTGTTGAGAAGTCTGGAGTTACTGCTGAGAAGTTTGGAGTTACTGCTGAGAAGTTTGGAGTTACTGTTCAGAGGTTGGAGTTACTGTTCAGAGGTTTGGAGTTACTGTTCAGAGGTTTGGAGTTACTGTTCAGAGGTTTGGAGTTACTGTTCAGAACTTCTACTGTACACTTGATATATGGCTAAATGACAGATGTCAACATGGAGACTCCCAGTCTTCGTGACGTTTGATCCTTCTGTAAACTTTCCTTATTAACCCTGACAGTGTTTCGAGGCTCCTGGCTGCTGCAGTGCCCACAGGAACACAGCACCATATGACGCAGAGCACCAGACGTTCCTCAAAACCTACGGTAGCAAGCTATAGATAGCGCTGAGCCCCAAAAGTAGGGGTGTTATATTTAACTGAGAGAACATGCACTGATACACACTGAGCTGCCTGGCTGTTGGATCAGAATAAACACTGAAGAACTAAATAATTATGAATAATTGTAGTATTTTTGAATTTAAAAAAAACTTGCTCTTACCTTGTCCAAGAAGCAGAGCTTGTCCTTGGTCTTGGCATCCAAAATCTCCACCTCAAAAAAGACAACAGCTTTTTTAGCTTTTTTGGTGGGTTTTCGTTTGGCTGGCATGGGCCCTGGGAGGCCTGCGATCATGGGGGCATTTAAAGCCCGCTTGGGCTGAGTGGCCTCTAATGCCAAGGTGTCCATACTCTCTCTTTTTTGTGTCTTGTTTCTTAGTGTTTTCTATCCCCCTGCCACAGGAAATCCTTCTATCTGTCTCTATCTCTCCCCCGCAGCCATCCCCTCTCTCTCGCACACCCTCTAAAAGGAGAGCTGGGAAAATCTCTCTGGCTCTCCCCCAATGCCATCCCTCCTCCACCCTGCCTTCTCTTTCCCTCTAAAAAGAGAGCTAGCCAGTTGGGGAAATCTCTCTGACTCCACCCTCCTATCTTCCTCTCCCCCTACCTCATTAGGGTACTGGCTTTATTCCAACAACCCCAATGCACACCCCATAACCAATCACACCCTGCACACTAGGGCCTGTTGATATGGAGATATGATCACAACATGCTTCTCTAAGAATATTGTTAGAAATATTTGGTACTTCTCCAACAGGGCTACGCAGTATATCGCCGTATTGGTCTTTGCAATAACAAACCACTTTGTTTTAATGTGGTCTGTTAGCAAGTGATCAATTCCACATCAGTTTTTGGTAAAACTCAGGAGTTCTGCAAGTAGATTTAATACATTAAGGAATATAACAATCACAAAATTCACAAATCACAAAACCACTGACCAACTCCACTGTTACTTTGCAGTATCACATAGCTGGAATATTTTTCAAACTACTGTTTGAAACTACTCTTTTCCTCTTTTTGCATTACAAATATTACAAACATTTTTGAACATGTATATTTTTTAAAATGTAGCACAGCTGTTTTGATGTCAATCAGTAAACCTGAGTGAAACTAAATATTGCATCAAATATTGTGTACACTCTCATAAAAGTAGAAACCTTCTTCGGTTGTCTCTCTTAACAGGTCTGTGTGGGACCCAAAATCAGAGAGTTTACCCATCAGTAAGGTTTCCATGTATAACCCTTTTTGGAAGCTAATGACCCTTAATTATCCACTAAACACTTAGAGAACTGGCTGAACTGATAATCTGCAGAAATGTTTGCACCCGCTGACTTATTCTGTAATTGCTACAAAATTAAAATCAGTCCATGTCTGCTCTGCACGTAATGTTGCACCTAATATTGAAGTATATAATATAATAAGTACACAGACTTAGAAAAAAAATACCCAGCATTTTTATTTTTTGGCAACTTGTTTATTGACAAAAAAAAACCCCTGCCCTTTTGTTGTCTATTGACTCACAAGCACGAGCTTCTAAAATTGAAAGTCAACCACAGTTGTATCTTTCACATCCTGTGTCCTTTCCCCTTCAGTGAATATCAGTTTTCTGCTGGGGGAATTTTATTTGTGTTTGCTCTGACTGCTGTTTTAGGGGAAAAAAACCCCAGAAAAGATTAGTTTTCAGATAGCTCCGTATTTTCCTTTGCAGCAAGTCAAAAATGGTAACTGCTATGCCTGAACCATAAACGTTTGTCACCTCTGTAGCTGGAATTTTAATAAAACTGGTTGAAATGTTCTTAATATGATATACACTTTTTAATTTACAGTTCAACACAGGTTTGGATTCTGCGAGGATGAAGTTCGTGAATAAAAATCCTTTATAATACAGATTAGATTTGATTCATGAAATAAATCTGTGCTGCAATCGCTGTGGATATTTCTGATTTTACACTGACAGGGTCCCACAAAAAAAAAAAGAAAAAAAAAAAGCTCATGACCAGTTGCTCTATGACACTAAATAAGTTTACATGTGTGAAAATATGACAGCAGTACAGTGGTTGATGCTCAGGCAAAAACACACACACACACACCTCAGGAGGTAATGTGAAAAATGCCCTTGCTCCCACTCCCACCACTGCCCCTCCCCTTATAAATGCAACCAGTGCTAATTATAACCTGCCTACTGGCAATGAAACACACACACACACACACACACACACACACACACACACACACACACACACACACACACACACACAGAGTGCAGACAGGGGATCAGCTTTAAGTTGGTCATAATAAATGTTAAACAGGGCTGCCCAATTACATTGCTGCTTGTTAATCATTACCACAATATTATTAACACTACAACATCTAATCACTAAACATGGTGTTATGTGATCGTCGTGTCTGATCGTCGTGTCTGATCGTCGTGTCTGATCGTCGTGTCTGATCGTCGTGTCTGATGTCAGCTGCTCTGCATTTCTGGGTCTGGATTAGAGCTAGCCATGTGATGATGTGATATAGATACTGTAATAAAATACACTTTTCTAAGAGTACTGTATGTATCATCAGTGGGTGTGTGTGTGTGTGTGTGTGTGTGTGTGTGTGTGTGACAATAAAACTAGACTGTTATTTACAATAAGTCACTAACTGAGCATACCTGTTATTCTCTTCATCCTCATTTTTCTTGTTATAATAGTTATTTTTGACAATAAATATATTGTAGCTTTCTTTTAGACAATGAATTTAAAAAAATCCAAATACCATATTTGTTTCACATTTGTTTTGTATTGTATTGTTTGCAAACTTACATAATGATATGTATATTGTGTATCCTTAAAATGGATCATGCCCATCCTTAATTTGTATGAAACGCAGCATTCAGTACACACACAAATCTGTTTAGAATATAATAACACAGGCTAAATTTGAGTCATTGATTGGGTTTTAATACATCACACAATCACATAACTAGGAATAGTCAATTATTCAGATTTTAGTCTTGATCACAGTATTTGGTATTCTAAAATAATAAACCAATTGTGATATTAGTGAACTTAATTACATCTGCTAATTGGTATAAAATATTAAATATTGTATTTTATTTATTCTGGTGCATTAAATCACCCTTAGGTTTGGGGAATCTGGCCTACACTGTGGGATGTATTAGATTAAAGCCAGTCCAAATGATATTTCTTTCCTTTTACTCTCTTCCTGGATTTTCCAGATTTTACAAATCTTTGCACAAATCTCTATTTTTTTTATTTATTTTTTGCTGGAATGAGACCAGTTTTCCCAGTTCCCTTGCTCAATACTTGCTCAGCTTCATGTGCAGTTGATTTATGCTCGACTCTTTGGCTCCACCAGGTGGTTACTTCGCATTAACCGCTACAGAAACATTTCATTCAGAAACATGTCGTTTAAATGGTTTATATGCCTGATCTCTGGTTCATGTGAGTCATACAGAGATTATGTCTATTAGCCAGTGGTTTAAAATTAAACTAGTTTTAAGTAACAATTATATTTGGGTCACTTATTTATAAATAATGCCCGACTTCCGGGAGTCTGACAGCCACAGCATACTCGCTGGTGCATTAGTTCATAAAATAAACCTTCAGTATAACTGTTTTGGTGCATAGACTCGTTTACTCGGCTATAATTACTAACCTGCTCCAGAACCATACCACGTTTTTAAGGCTGTAAATAACTGGTATGTTGTTTAGCCTAATATAAGTGTGGGCTATATATATGAACCTGCCATACCATAAACGCCCAATGGGTGCTACAAAGCAATAAAACAAAATGCTACATTATAACGAGGCTGAAACACATGAGCCACTGTTACATCTCCATCACCGCCAAGAACAGAATGATCTGCATCTATAAATCCTCTATAATGACTTATTCGTGTGCGATTATTGTCTAATCAATTAAGTGGAGTCTAATCTCTCCTTCACCTTCTGCCCTGCGTCACTAAATTACACATTTAACTAAAAAAAAATACCTCTACTAACAACACACGCATGATCATCATTAAAAAAGAAAGAACAACAAAAACACCCTTAGAAAGTCTGATCATTTGCAGAAACGTTCTTACCTCGTAATGCTTCATTCTGCCTGCAGTTTAAACTCGTTGTCATCCGATATTACTGACAGATCCAACATCCAATCAGAGCGCTCGACCGACGTCGCGCGATCCAATCAGCGCCGAGATTATCGCTGTTCAGACCGGAAGTTATTTAGGATTACAGACAGGTCGACCGTTGGACAAAGAAACGCATGGGACACGCCCACTTTTGTCCTCCTGTTCTGAATGAAATCTCACCTTACCTAGCCTACTATACAAACATGTAAAAGAAAAAGGTGTATATATATATATATATATATATATATATATATATATATATATATATATGTACACACACACACACACACACATTTGTTTACAGGACTATATAGTTTTTTGTAAATTTTTTGCACATTCTTGTACATACATTTCTTATTACTTATGTCTTATTTTTATTCATTTCTGATTTTTTATTTAGCTATTTAAATGCACAGTCTAAGAAGGAACAGTCCAGATTTTCATTTCAGTGCAAGTTATATGTATACTGTATATAACTGTGTATATCACAAAATATTGAATCTTGAGTAGTATAGTACAGTATAGTATAGTGAGACATAGTATAGTACAGTAGAGTATTATGCAGTATAGTATAGTGAAACAGTATAGTACAATTATAATATAGTGTAGTATAGTAGAGTATTCTGTAGTATAGTATTGTACAGTGTAATATAGTGCAGTATAGTAGAGTATTTTGCAGCATAGTATAGTGTAGTATAGTGTATTATAATATAGTATTGTGCAGTATAGTACAGTACAATGTAGTATAGTATTATTCAGTATAGTACAGTGTAGTATAGTGTATTATAGTATAGTGGAGTATTATGCAGTATAGTATAGTACAGTATTGTGCAGTATAGTACAGTGTAGTGTAGTATAGTAGAGTATTATGAGTATAATACAGTACAGTGTAGTATAGTGTAATATAGTATAGTATTATGCAGTATAGTACAGTACAGTGTAGTATAGTGTATTATAGTATAGTAGAGTATTATGCAGTATAGTACAGTAGAGTGTAGTATAGTATAGTATTATGCAGTATAGTACAGTACAGTAGTGTAATATAGTATAGTACAGTATTGTGCAGTATAGTACAGTACAGTAGTGTAATATAGTATAGTACAGTATTGTGCAGTATAGTACAGTACAGTGTAGTATAGTGTAATATAGTATAGTACAGTATTATGCAGTATAGTACAGTGTAGTAAAATGTATTATAGTATAGTACAGTACAGTGTAGTATAGTGTAATACAGTATAGTACAGTATTATGCAGTATAGTACAGTGTAGAATAGTGTAATATATTATAGTACATACTGTGCAGTATAGAAAATACAGTGTAGTATAGTGTATTATAGTATAGTAGAGTATTATGCAGCATAGTGTATTATAGTAGAGTATTGTGCAGCATAGTGTATTATAGTAGAGTATTATGCAGCATAGTGTATTATAGTAGAGTATTATGCAGTGTAGTATAGTATAGTATTATGCAGTATATTATAGTACAGTGTAGTATAGTACAGTATAGTGTAATATAGTAGAGTATTATGCAGTATAGTGTATTATAGTAGAGTATTATGCAGTGTAGTATAGTAGTGTAGTATAGTACAGTATAGTGTAATATAGTATAGCATTATGCAGTGTAGTATAGTACAGTGTAGTATAGTACAGTATAGTGTAATATAGTAGAGTATTATGCAATATAGTACAATACGGTGTAGTATAGTGCAATAGTATAGTACAGTATTGTGCAGTACAGTACAGTGTAGTATAGTGTATTATAGTAGAGTATTATGCAGCATAGTACAGTACAGTGTAGTATAGTGTATTATAGTAGAGTATTATGCAGTATAGTACAGTACAGTGTATTATAGTAGAGTATTATGCAGTGTAGTATAGTGCAATATAGTATAGTATTATGCAGTATAGTATAGTACAGTATAGTGTAGTATAGTACAGTATAGTGTAATATAGTATAGTACAGTGTAGTATAGTACAGTATAGTATTATAGTAGAGTATTATGCAGTGTAGTATAGTACAGTACAGTGTAGTATAGTACAGTATTGTGCAGTATAGTACAGTACAGTGTAGTATAGTACAGTATAGTGTAATATAGTATAGTACAGTATTGTGCAGTATAGTACAGTATAGTGTAATATAGTACAGTATTGTGCAGTATAGTACAGTACAGTAGAGTATTATGCAGGTGTCCCTAGAGATTGCAGAATTCCCAGAATGCACTTTGCTGTTTGTAGGGATTAGGAAGTAGGGCAGGATATCGAACAGAGGGCAAGTGTCATTAGTGCATTCTCTCTGTGAATAATAACAAGCTTTAGAATAATTAACAAACAAAAGTAGTGTATCATTTTGAAGTTATGTGATTTTCCCCCCAGGATCAGCACATGAATACACACATTTATTCTCCCAGTTCAATAATAATGTAAAATAACAATCATTCCAATACTGAAAACGTTTGATCACCTTTGACCTTTGAATTTTTTTTTTATTATTATTTAGGCTATTTTACTGTTTAGTGTGTTTGTGAAATCCTTTTTGTTGTTTTACATTGTTGTACCTTATTGTCTTTACCTTCGGGAAAGAAAAAACAACAATATCCAGGTTTAGCCAGCGTGGTGTGAGGATACGTTCAGCCACGGTTTCAATACATTTGATGTTTTACGAAGCTGTAAATACTTGTGGATCTTTTTGGAGTCTATTCACGAACCACATAAGAGCAGTGTGAGGAACATCTGGACAAATCAGAACCACAGGAACCACAGATCATCAGAAATACGTTTAAAAGTGAGATGTAAATACTTATTAGCTCATGATTCTGGCTATATTACATTTATGGCTTATTATCTTATTTTCAAACTTATTGTATCAAATCTGTGGTATTGTGCTGCAATCATGACTTTTTTGGGGGAAAAAAAATCTAAAAAAAAAAAAAAAAGACTTTTACTCTCTAACTATCATCTTAACTGTTTGATTAGGTCGAACTGTTGATCACAACAATCGTTTATTAAATGGAGGTTTTATATTCTCCTAACTGCCTTTTCTTTAATGAAAGAAATGTTTACGATTTGTTAATATAAGCTAGTAAAAAAAAAAAAGGTTACAATTGTTTTGGCAATAAAGTATGTGTAATATTTTAACAATAATAATAATAATAATAATAATAATAATGTTAATAACAATATGTTTATTATTGTTATTATTAGGCATTAGCCATAATGTGTATATATTATTTAAATAATAACAATAATAATAATAATTATTATTATTATTATTATTATTATTAGATAGTTGGTTGGTTGGTTAGTTGGTTAGTTGTCATGACCAGCTCCACAGTTGTGATTGGGTGTGGCACTCTTGTTTTTGCAGCGCAGCAACTTTGACGCTGCACGGCTTTGAATCTCATCCAATCAGAGAGCGGGCTTCTGTGACGTCCGCCCCCCCCCCCCCGGGCTGTGTTCTAAACCCCGCCCCATGCCCTTATTCAGGCGCCTCTGTCGGTTACAGCACTACAGTATTCTGCACACTTCCTAGTGCACTAGACGTCGGACAGGTCGCGGATTGGGATTCAGTCTGGGATTCAGTCACCGCTCTTGATGCTACTAGACTTTTCTCGAACTTTCGGAAATGCTTTAAAAACAGAGCACATGGATCCTGCAGTGACTCTTTCAGACCTGCAACCTGACGGTGTAACAACATCAACATCAACAAGATCTTCTTCTTCTTCTACCTGTTTGGACGAGGTGTAACTTTGTCAGACTTCTGGTCAAGTTTTTATTATTTTTTTTAAATTATTGTTATTATTTAATTTAAACCTATAGAGAAATCCCTAGATGGTGAGGATGGGAAAGGACTACTACAGCATTTTAGGGATTAAGAAAGGCGCGTCTGACGACGAGATTAAGAAAGCTTATCGCAAGCAGGCTTTAAAATATCACCCGGATAAAAACAAGTCTCCCAACGCTGAAGAGAAGTTCAAGGAGATCGCGGAAGCCTACGACGTCCTGAGTGATCCGAAGAAGAAGGACATCTATGACAAATTCGGGGAAGAAGGTCAGTTACTTGTTGACACTTGATCTGCTAAAGTAAATAAAGCGTTTAGTTTGGGGGGGAAAAGTTTCTCCGTTTTTATTATGGAGTCTGTTTCCGCGTCTCAATTCGCCTCTAGATAGTGTCCGAGGTTACAGTGGGTGCGTCCCAAATCAGCGAGTTTACCACAAGTACCCGGATGAGCCACTGTTTCCTATACCTTTTCTTACTTTTCTTTCTTTTTTTAAAATTCAATACTTCATTTTTGAACACATAATTAAAAACAATTAACAAATGACATGAATACTGAAACAACCTTAAATATTATTAGAAATAAAAATAAAAATAAAGAAATAGGGTACGTCAGCATCTTGATAAGCAACTAGCACATTATACATGCTGTGCATTATAAATTTATAAATAAATAACTCAGAGGATAGAGTTAAGGCTTTGCAGCAATTCAGTCTTTTTGTTATTTCGTGTTTGTTAGTGTATGAATGTATAAATGTAAGTAGTGATTTGTTTCTATTTTAAAATGAGTAAAAAGTTGTTGTTTTTTTTCGAAGCCTGTTTACATTTGTGGATAAAATTTTCCAGATATAATCAGTAAATTTACAATATCATGTTTTTTATAAACTAGACACGGCTATCAAAGATAGCTAAAACATCTTGTTCTCCGAGTTGCATTTTAGTTTTTGTTTCGTTTTTGTTTTTGTTTAAACAAATAATGCCAAATCACACCAAAATAAATAATTTTGTATAAATACAATCACAAAGTACATCACAATTATAAGGAAATTGCTCTCATTTCCCTCCTTGTGCAAAAAAATAAATAAATAAATAAAAATTCTGGTAGATTTTTGAAGTGTGGGTCTGTGGACACTTGTTTTCAGCTAATATTACCCACAATTCCTTGCGTGACGTCAGGAGGGAGGAGGAGTTTTGTGACTCTTTGCTTAGGACGTGTTTTAGAAAGGCGTAAATGAAATGTTGAAATAAATCTGTGTAATAATAAATCAAATTATAGTATAAATGATATCAGGAATAACGAAGGAGGAAAAGCCGAAATGCAGCGAGGAGGTCGTTTACGGTGAC